>OV651817.1:25412090-25429590 GCA_927349885.1 Psylliodes chrysocephalus
GTGCGTGCGTGCGTGTGTGTGTGTGTGTGTGTCCACCATAACTCATGAACCGATACAAAGAAAAACACCAAATTTTAAACTTAAGCTTTATTCCGGCCTGCGGTGAACTGATTAGATTTTGAGTAGCGTCGAAACATCTGGGGGGTACTTTATAGGTGGTCGTTTTTATATTTGTATATGTTATATACGTTTGAAGAAGAAAATTCTTCAAATTAAAGTTACTTAAAATATTATTATCAATATTTTTTGTATTTTACAAAATTTTCATTATTCGAGAAATTTGACAAAATGTAAAAAATAATTTTTTATAAAAATTGTTTAAATAAAAGTTGTTTGTAATATAATTCTATATAATTTTTATTCTACACATTATTTCTCTAAAATGAACCTTATTTAAGATATTTGAGAAAATGTGTAAATTTCGAATTTTGAATAAAACTCAAACGTTTTTATATGTTATGGAATATTTCTGTTATTTATGTTTGGAGAAGAAAATTGTTTAAATAAAAGTTACTTCTAATATTATTATCTATAATTTTTGTTAAATGTCAAATTTTCCTGAAATGCTCCGTATTCGAGAAATTTGACAAAATGTGCAAAATTCAGATTTTTAAGAAAATTGTTAAACTAAAAGTTGTTTTCAATATCTATTTCTATAATTTTTGTTTTCACATGATTTTTCTAAAATGGACCGTAATGGAAAAATTGGAGGAAAAGTGCTAAATTTAAATTTTTCAGTATTTTCGTTATCAATGAGTAGCTATCTATAGAAAAATTTTTCGAGTTAGATGTATGTGGAAAATGTATATATTTAGTTTATCCTCTAAACAATTATAGAGGTGCTGCAATAGGTTGTACAAAATAACCGGAAAAAGCCTATAATAACTAGATAGGAAAGTCATGTGTTGGACACATCAGATTTTTATCCCTTCATATACTGTGTCCTGCAAAGATATATTCGGACGTGTTCTAAAATATCTCACCGATAATAAAGTACAAGTACATACCCAACTGGGCTTTTTTAAACCTCTAAACGTCAAAAGAGGAGTAGTTGACATACAAGAACTATAACTGGTATGATTTATAACATTTTCTGGAAAAATCATACCAGCAGAAATGACTATTTGTGGCCTGTCAAAACTTTTTGCACTGGTTTAAATATCACTTTTTAATGAACTTAGAAGACCCTTCTACAGATATTATGGATAAGCCAGATGCCACAGTACGGTCCGAGAAGATTGTTATTATCCGGTACGGTGCCGACAACTGAACCTGGTATTCGTTTTGAAACACCTTTGGTCAAAACACAGTTATTAAATGTTGTACAATTGTAAGACAAAAATCACATTCGACTTTTTTATTTATTTTTAAATAAATTAAAACTATAATTGGTCAAAACACTTACTTGAATATGTGCATCAATAAAAAAGTGGATTTTTTCACTGATTAATAAGGTATGGTTTTTATTAAAAAAATATTACATTCGTCTCATTGTGGAACAATCTCTCATTAGCTAATTATTAAACTTTATTAAACAGGGATAATTTGAAGTCCATGTCATTCAGACAGATCACGTTCTCAAGCTCTGTTAAAAATTTATCGGAATGCTAAATTAAATGAACGTTGTTGCAAGTATGGATTAACTTACTTCCAAATGGGGTTGTTAAACCCCAACCTGTGATTTCTACTTTCTCTGGATTGACAAGTTCAGATCCACCTTGTGGTAGGCAAATGGGTCTAATATTTTCTGGAATAAAAAAGAGGTAATATAGTAGATAGTAAATAACATGACATAAAAGATAATGGGGTCTATTCTGTAAAGGCTGGTACAGATCTGAAATATAATTTACAATAACCTGTTACCCAATTGGATTGTATTTTCTAATTCGGAAAATAAAGAAATAAAATAATTAATAAATTTCAAGACAAATATAATTTTCCTACATGTTTGGGCTCAATTTTATATAATTCGGTTGCAACGTTTTTCCAAACTTTTTTTAATTTCGTTTGTGTCTACTGGGGTTATTTTCCCACCGTGAAGCAAATTTTGCTGTTCTAAGAAGTTTATCATCCACTCTGTTTGGTTTTTAGTAGTTATTGGTGCACTAGACATTTTTTGTTTTTAATGTATGTAGGTATGTTTTGAATTGAAAATTGAGGGTTTGTATGGTTATGTTTTCAAATTTATTCTTTTAATCCTTCAAAATTAGTTCAAATGAATATTATATGCGATGTTGTTAGGTGTTCTTTTGTAATTTTTAAGGGAATCCGTTAAAATAAATAATTTTTAACAGGCCTCTAAAATTTATGTATACAGAATACCAGTCAGTCAGTCAGTCAGTCAGTCAGTCAGGACAAACAATTTTATATATATAGATTTATGCAGCAGAGTGCTAGATACCAGAATTCGTAGGAGTTTTAGGACTTCTAGATATCTAGCAAAACTACAATGCCACGCCTTTTTATTAAATTTTAAACATTCACAGATTTTGGAATGTAGTCACGCTATTTGCTTGTTTTG
Source organism: Psylliodes chrysocephalus (assembly GCA_927349885.1). Lineage (NCBI taxonomy): Eukaryota > Metazoa > Arthropoda > Insecta > Coleoptera > Chrysomelidae > Psylliodes > Psylliodes chrysocephalus. The sequence continues at coordinate 25,414,612 of OV651817.1, forward strand.
CGTGCTTGTCAGTGGGCATCTTCGCTTACACTACTTCTCTCGTATGTCGGTATACCGCAATGAAATTGTAGTCTACAGTAAAAAAAATAATATAAACGAATACTCACTTTCATTAAACTTAATGGGCGTTACCCTTAATAACCCAATATCATTTTCATAAGTATTTCTTTGAAAATCTGGATGAGGTATTCTTTCTTCAATAGCTATATCTTGGATTGGATCATTACAAAATTTCTTTAAACAATCTCGATCAGTAGATTTGTCATATTCACCAACTCTTACACCTATTCTGAAATGAAAATAAAGCAATAAACCTCTTCTCATCTTTCCTGACAGTATAATACTAAATACACTATTGTAGTCATTGTATTGTAGTTTAAGGATAACGTGTGACAATAAAAAGAAAAAACATTGAAAAATAGTCACTGACAGCATACTCACATATATTTTGGACTGTATTTCTCTAATTTTTTATGATTTTCAAAGCAGAGTTAGTTTGGAATAACTCCGAAATATTCGCAGAATCCTGATTGTCAGTGATTATTTGTGATTCCTGGAGAAGCAATCATAAGATAGAAGACAAGAGACCATTGGATACTTCAAAAATAATATAAAAAATAATAATGACCTTGTGAAAATAGAAATATTACTAATGAGACCAAGGAAATGGCAACACAAACGCAGATTTGAAAAAAAAAAAACAGTAAGTAAAATACCTAAAGATTCCTCGATGATCGATTATCGATAGTTAAGTGAATGTCAATCGATGTAATACACATCGTATGGTGCAATGGTGTGAGCGGGGGGCTAATCTTTGTGTATACTCTCATTTAATTCAGGAGCCTATTCTTGACAGCGATAAAATAGGATCCCTGGGGACAGTTCTTCGATTTTGTTCTATCTATTGCTAACTTTAAGTCGTATTTATGAAGTGTAGAGGCAAGGAGAACTATCTCTGTACACAAAAAGTGTCCCTCATGTATAAAATTAAAATTCAGATCACACAATGACACTAATAACGTATATAGTTATATAAATTGCTCACCCATATTTATGGAGTGTAGAGATAAGGGTACTATTCTCGCGAAGATAGCCTAAAAACTAAATCATAAAAAGCCATTGTGAAAAGCAACTAAGCTTATAATCGTAGAGAAATTTTGATAATAGACGTCGTCTAATTTACATACAGTACAGGATCCGTAAGTAAGGTCTGTTTAACGGATGAAACTTTTTTTTTATTTAATAAAATATGTTTATACATATACCGCAAATGAGTTGCCTAAGAAAATACGGTCACGACCATTTTTTACTTTCCTTTCTGTAAGGAATAGATAAGGAATGTAATAATTTTGTTTCAATACAAGATTTCCCTAAAATAGACATAATTCGAGATATTTGAGAAAAAGTGCAAATTTCGAATTTTGAAGATAACTTAAAAACACCAAATTTTAAACTGGAGCTTTAAACCTGCTGATTAAAGTAGTGGCATTTTTTTATTATAAAAAAATAAATATTAATGACCATATTTTCTTAGGTAACCCATTTGCTGTATATTTATAAACATATTTTATTTGATAAAAAGAAACTTTCATCCGTTAAACAGATGAGTGAAGGAAGGGCCGGCCCCAGGGTAGGGCGATCCGGGCGGCCGCCTGGAGCCCAATGATCTAGGGGCGCCAAAATAATGAAAAATGAAAATTAACTGATAAAAAAAATTACGTTACAGGCTTTTATAAATTGCAATAAAAAGTAAAGAATATTTTTTTATCATTCTGGTACCATATCAATAAATTATTTTTCATAATATTGCATTGTCATGGGACCCTTGTAAGTATACCAAATTTCATTGAAATCGGTATACGGAATTTTCTCAAAAACGCGTTGCAAGATTTGACTGATAGTTGACAAGATTAAGAGGCGGCAGGCGGAATTTATCATTTTTATTTCTAAGCACATAATTCAAATAATATAATATATTTACACATTAAGGCAAAATCTAGTTGAATTCAATTCAACATGACAAAACCACTCAACCACCGCCTTTCAAGAATTGACAAGTTTTTCGGCCCGTGGCAACACGACTGTACAGGAAACAACAATTTTCAAAACAAAGCGAAACAAGATCTAGCAGCCCTTTTTAACTGCATATAAAAAGGAAGTAGACTTACAATGCATTATTTGCCACTAGACTTCGGCTGGTGCGAAATAAAATAGTTTGTTAAATTGTTAGTGCAAAAAAGCAGGCAGGGGCTGCCCCCAGGGAGGAGTACTATCACCCCTCCTCTGGTCAGTCCTAGTGGACGAACTTATAAAAAGGCTAATATCTGCAGATTTTTACTGCCTAGGGTATGCCGATGACCTGGCGATCGTCGTAAGAGGCAAGTTCGCAGGTTCGGAGCGCACACAAACCGCTCTAAACATTGTCGACGAGTGGTGCAGAGAGGAGGAACTAACAGTAAACCCTCACAAAACCACAATAGTCAACTTTACAAAACGAAAAGTACCAACAGGACTAAAGTCACCAGTACTGAAAGGAGTGAAGATTCCATTCGCTCAAGAGGCCAAATACTTGGGAGTTATCTTTGACCACAGGTTAACATGGAATCAACACTTGCAAAAAGTCACCCAAAAGAGCACAACGTCCTTCAACTTATGTCGAAGGTTGTGTGGAAAAAATTGGGGATTACAACCAAAAATGTCCCTGTGGTTATATACCAGAGTCATAAGGCCGATGATAACCTACGAGTCGGTGGTATGGTGGCCAAAGTCTCGGCAAGCTGGAGCCATTCGACAGCTCAATGGTATTCAAAGGCAAGCATGCCTGAGTACCACAGGAGCTATGAGAACGACTCCAACAGCAGCTATAGAAGTCATGCTAAACCTAACGCCACTTTATATATTCATTCAAGGCGAAGCCAGGTCTGTCACATACAGACTGCACAAAGGTTCATCGCACATAAGCAATTTGCATGGACGCCACTACAGCGAGCTATATAAAGAGTTGGAGAACGACCAAATAATGGGAATGCCTTCAGACGAAATGCTTCTAAAGTATAGCTTTCAAAAGCAATATAAAGTAAGTATACCAGACAGGGAAGCGTGAACGGGAGGACCTCCTATTCATGCAGATCTCACCTGGTACACAGACGGCTCCAAAACCCATGAAGGTTCAGGAGTAGGTATATATAGTTATTACAGGTAGCCTGATTAAAGGGGTTCAAATTACCGAACTCCCCTAATCAGGTTGATTAGTAACCTCTCAGGGTCGGGTTCCTGTGAATAGGGAGAAGAAAATGACTGATAGAATGTGAACGGGCCTTTATTATCTTCTAACCTCGTGTTGTCAAAAGTAAAATTTATAACCAACAAATTATATGTATCCGAAATGTGGACTATTATTAGGAACAAAAGAAAATTATTATGTACAAGGCGTTCCCACAACTATTCTTACCTTTAACTTACATACACTTATAATATATAACCCTCCAAGTGGGTGGCAAAAGTGCGGTTACGTAGAGTACTCTTCGTATTACAAAAGACAACTAAACCGGTAGGTGGATATTACAATTTAAATGTATACATATACAAAAGAAATTGAGTATTTAATCAGGTATTTAACTCTGCTTGTTCTAGGCTGTCTCAAACAACCTAACCTCGTGAGTAGATGGGGGCCCTCCGAAATATAGGGTTAGAAAAAGGAACTGTCTTACTTGTGGTGATTAAGTGAACTCAATTAAGCACGATGTCCAGTTAGGCAGCTTCCTCTTGATATCGGTAGGTAGTAGACTGCTATGAAAACGACGAACTCTGTTGCTAGCACGCAAACGGTGCAGTGAAGAAGCCCTATTCTGTATGGAGAGGTGGAGAGAACTTGCACACAGTCCTTAGAAGTATTCCTCTAATAAAAGCGTTACTCAGAATTGTAAATCGGAGCGAGCGAAGGAAGGAACGCACTAATGGAAGGAGCGAACCAAGGAGGTCTGAAAAACATTGACGATTGTAACTATTATGTATACAGAAGGCTGTTGGGAATATAGGTAAGTGAAATAATAATTCCTTTTGAAAAACTCACCCTTGATGGTATGTGACCTCTTAGTTATTAATTTATTCACACTTTTAGCCCGATACTATATCCACCACTAGGTGTATGAATCACAAAGATCATTAACAATATATCGGACTAAAGGAATCTCTGGTTTTTGCACAAGAATGAATCCTAGAAAATCCTAGTTGAAATCTTGGCACATGCCACAATCAGAATCCAAGCAAAAACTGGGCCAGGAAGGAAGTTCCACAAAATGGCCAACAAAAGTCAATGTCTTAGCAAGAAGGCCCTGACTACAAAAGGGTAATAGGATAATTTCTGGTAAGACTGTGGTCATTATTTATAAATTTAGAAGAATCTGACATCTGAAGGAGTTAAAATTGACATGTAAACAATAACAATAAAAATAAAGCTTTTTAGTAATTAAATGAGCTAGAGTTATTGTTCAAAGTAGCGAAATATATTTACTTACATTATAAATTATTTATTAAGGTATTAATTATTATTGAATACACTCCAGGTGAGATTATACTTTATTACAAAACATTATTTTATATTTTACTACAAAATATGTTTGATAAAAATGGATATTTTATGAATTTCTTCAATGGACCCATTTTATTGATTTGTATACATTTATATACCGCACACTCTTAAATCGAAAGGTAACTAAAGAGATTAGCATAGGTTATAGTAGAATAGGTAAGTAATAGATTAGTTTAGTAATTATTAGAGAAGCTTATGGTAAGTTAGAATTAAATAGAAGTAGAATAGTGTACATAGTTAAGCGTAGGATAGATTAGAAGTAGAATAATGTAAATAGTTAAGTGTAGAATAGGAAATAGGTATGATAGCTTAGACTAATTTAGGATAGGGTAGGATAGACATTAGAATAAGTTAGAATAATTTAGATTAGGTTAGAATAGAAAAACCTAGTTTAGCGTAGTGTAAGTTTAGAATAATTTACAATAGGGTAGGCTAGGAAATAGGATAGGTTAGAATAGTTTAGAGTAGTGTAAACTAGGGTAATTTTAGACTGGAATAGATTTAGGGAGAATAAAACCCGTAACATAGTACCAAGCCAAAGACAGGAATCTCACTGAGCTTAGGTAAACATGCGACAGTATTCCAGGCAGAAATAGCAGCAATACATCACTGCGCAAAAGAAGTATTAAGACAGAAGGTAAATGAAAAAACCATTGTCATATACTCAGACAGTCAAGCGACGTTAAAAGCACTCAGTTCCATGCAGGTACACTCAAAGCTTGTGTGGTACTGTTTGGAAGCCTTAACAGAGCTGGGTAGTGAAAACAGACTAACCTTAGCCTGGGTACCAGGCCACAGGGGACACAAGGGCAATGAAGAGGCTGATTTACTAGCCCGAGAAGGAGCCTCAAATGCTCTTATTGGCCCTGAACCCTTCTGTAGTGTAACAAAAACAACTATCAGAACATGCACAAAGCAGTGGATGTTTAAAAAATCTCAGGAGTGGTGGAAAAACTCACCAGGACAGAGACAGGCCAAAAAGTTCTTAAAAGGACCATCGTCTAAACTCACCGAGCATCTACTAAGCCTTAATAGGAAAAATACTAGAATACTAGTAGGTCTATTAACAGGGCATTGTAGGCTTAACAAACATGTTCAATATCGGTCTGACAGAAGAGGCCTTGTGCTGATTCTGTCAAGAAGAAGAGGAAACGGCAGAACCCGTATTGTGCTACTGCGAAGGTCTAGTAAGACTGAGATTCCTTACACTTGGAGAAGAAAAACCAAGGGCAACTAGCTATACCGGAGAACTACTTCCCAGTCTATGGAGTCTACTACAAAAGACCGAATTAGACAAGGTACTCTAAACAATGATTAAAGGATATCCATAATAGATCTGAAAAGGTCGAGGTGGGGAAGGCCACATGGCCCATAGTCCTAATTAAATCTTAATCTTAGTGCAAAAAAGCTTTAAAAAAGTGTTTGTCCAAATTGTTCAGTGCGTTTGGCTTCTGTAAAGGTAAGTATTTTAATGTTTGTTTTCATTTTTAAAAACTAAAAAAATCCATCAGACATAAGCCCAATAAAGGGTGGGGGGTAGATTTCAAAAATTAGAGTTTAGATCAAAACATGGCTTGTGTAGTATCAAATGAAAGGTAATTGAGTTTGGAGTTGAATAAAATACATTTAATTTTTTTAAGCCAGTAGCGTACAACGGGGGTATACCAAAAATTAGAGTTTACATAAAAAAATGGCTTGTGTGGCATCAAATAAAAGTTGATTAAACCTGCAGTTGAATAAAATTTACTTTATTTTTTTAAGCTAGTGGTGCACAAGGGGGGATTTTAAAAATTAGAGTTTACATCAAGAAATTGCTTGTGTGGTATCAAATGAAAGGTAATTGACTCTGGAGTTGAATAAAGTGCATTTTATTTTTTTGAGCCAGTGGCGCACGAGGGGGATTTCAAAAATTAGAGATTATATCAAAAAATGGCTTGCGTGGTATCAAATGAAAGATAATTGAGTCTGGAGTCGAATGAAATACATTTTTTTTAAGTCAGTGACGCATAAGGGGGATGATTTCGAAAATCAGAGTTTAAATCAAATCATAGCTTGTGTGGTATCGAATGAAAGGTAATTGAGTCTGAAGTTGAATAAAATACAGTGGCACACAAGGGGGGGATTTCAGAAATTATAATTTAAATAAAATCATGGCTTTTTTTGATATCAGTATTATCTTTTATTTTAATTAATTTGTTCCAGAAACAAAAATGTTCGATGCTAAGAGAAAACCCTCTGGGAGCGAATTTAAAAAGCGGAGATTGAACAAGCAAACACAGCTTCAAAAACAGTCAGATGTTCTGCAGAACTTCTTGAAAGAAGGTAGTTTCAACGCTCCCACAACCGACCAACATTTGAACAACGCCCAGCACCTAGATACTGACTTTCTGGATATGGACCGCCATTTGGCAACCGTCAGAATTACTTAATTGGGTAAGTCATCTCAAATGAGTTTGGCGAGTAGTGATGCAGATCCGTGCAGTTCCAAAAATCAAAATTCGCAAGTTGTGCAGACTTCAGAAAAACATTTAGAAAAGGCTACCGTCCAAAGTATCTCTTCTAACCCAGGATTATGGCCCGAAATCATGCGTGCGGCAGATAGAGTTTTTTTTGGTTAAACGTGATCCAGCTGCACCTTTGTATAATTTTGATTTTCCTTTTGATGATCAGCATAGAAGATTCTCACCAAAACATTACAAGAAAAGGCTTAGAAATGGAGAAGAGGTTTTAAGAGAATAGATGGTATATTCCGTATTTCAAAACGCTTTGTACTGTGTTCCATGTCGACTTTTTGCTGCACCATCTATCTTGAGCGCTCTTGGCAATCGGGGATTTAAGGACTGAAAGCATTTAGGGGACTCTTTAGCACATCATGAAAATGCTAAAACTCATATAGATTGTTTGAAATCGTGGCTTGAATTGAAGCAAAGGTTGAAAATAGGTGAAACAATAGATGCAGTTTCTCAGAGACTCATTGATTCTGAGATAAATCACTGGTCTGAAGTTCTTTTATGCATTACATCAGTCGTTAAAATGCTAGGTGAGAGCTCTCTAGCTTTTCAAAAACAAGCGATAAACTGTATAAACACAATAATGGAAACTTTTTGAAGTTAATTCAGTTATTGGCTGATTTTGATCCAAAAATGAAGGAACACGTTCGCAGAGTCCTCAATAAAGAATAAATCAAAGCTACATATCTAGGGAAAACAATACAAAATGAAATAATTAAATTATTGCATGACAACATAAAGCACCACATCATTGAGCAAGTTCAAAAGGCTAAGTATTATTCCGTGATTCTTGACTGATGGAAGTAAAGTAGAACAGATGACATTTGTGGTAAGATTTGTCTCCATACAGGAATCAGAGTCTGAAGTTCAAGTTAATATCAACGAACATTTCTTGGGTTTTCTACCCATTGAGAGATCAACAGCTAAGTAATTGTCGGAGGTTTTTCTCTAGCTCTTCTAAGAGCTAGAGAAAAATAGGCCTAAAGTAGAAAATATGCGAGGTCAAGGGTATGACAATGGTTCCAATATGAGAGGAAAAAAATCGGGAGTACAAACAAGAATCAGAAATATAAACCCCAGAGCATTTTATGTTCCATGCAGCAGCCATTCACTAATTTTGGTTGTAAACGATAAGGCAAAATCCTCGTTTGAGGCAGCCAACTTCTTCAATATTGTTAAAAAGTTATATACATTTTTTTCTTCCTCTTCTTTTCGTTGGGCAATATTACTGAAATATATTGATACTTACACCCTAAAACCATTTAGTGATACGCGATGGCAAAGTCGAGTCAACTCATTAAAAGCTCTGTGGTTTCAAATTGGTCCAATTCACGATGCTTTGTACAGCATATATGAAGATTCATAAATCGGTAATATGATCAGAGACGAGGCTAGCGGATTATTAAATAATTTGAAGAAGTTTAAATTTATATGCTCTGTTGTGATCTGGTACAAAATTTTGAGTCATATTAACCCCATCAGCAAACTTTTGCAAACTGTAAATTTTAATATGTCACAAGCTATTGATATGATTAGCAAGTGCAAACTCTTCTTTGAAAACCTGAGATCAGATGAACCTTTTGAAAGCATAATTTTAGAAGCAACTGAGCTTGCTTCAGAGATTGACGTGGAAGCTAATTTCGAAACCACCACACCACGTCATTGTGTCAGAAGCAAAACAAGAACGTTTTTGTATGAGGGCCCAGATGAACCCGTTTAAGACTTCAAACAAAAATATAAAATAGATTTTTTTTCACACTACAGATCAAGCAATAAATGCCTTGGAAACCAGATATAATTTGCTAAATACTCACAGTAATTATTTCAGCTCTTTGTATAATATTTTTGGTCTAAAAGACATGCCCAGAAATGAGCTACTGGCTCATTGCAAAGATTTGGAAGTAGTTCTAACTGATGGAAATTCAAGCGATCTTAACGCCCCCTGGAACTAGCCGATGAAATAAGCATTGTTTCGTCATTATTAACAAAAAAGGAAACCCCTGTTGAAGTTCTCAAGTTTACCGCTACACTTAAATTCGCACCAAACCTCAGCATATTATTAAGAATCCTACTTACATTGCCAGTCATTGTGGCTTCAGGGGAAAGAAACCTTTTAAACTAAAAATTAAAAATTATCTCAGAACGATGCAGACGCAAAATCGTCTCAATGGATTGGCAATGGTAGCTATAGAACACCAAATTAGTAACAAATTAGACTTGAAATCACTGGTTCATGAGTTTGTCGAAAGAAAAGTTAGAAAAAGGGCATTTTAATTACTTTGGTTAGTTAGAATTTATTTATAATATGGGATATTAGTTTAGTTAGCATTACCTTATTTTAATATTTGTTATTTTTCATTAAGTGCTAAATTGCTTATCTTGTTATCTGATGATTGAATTTTTAATAAAACGTTTTTTTTAATTTTTTTTTTAAATGTCTTCTTGATTTTCTGATATGGTCGCATGAGATTTACTTAAAAAAAACGAGATGGGCGCAAAATTAAGGTTTTGCCCGGAGCGCCAAAATGTCTAGGGCCGGCCCTGGTGAAGGTCGGCCTTACTTCGGACCTTAGACCAATATGGGTGAGCTATCTATATAACTATATATCATTGGATCTTTCCCTTCTAGTACACGAGCGACCTCTTAATTTTATACATTTTGGGGGACACTTTTTGAGATAAACCGCATGATATTGTCTTCCTTTCCTCTACACTCCATCGTCGTATTCTTGAATAGTGAGGAGGGAGAAGAACCTCAGAGAAATCGTTTGCTTTGTTGCCAAACTTCTTAACCAATCAAAACTAAGAATATTTTGACTGACTTCAAAGATACAAAATGCGAATAAAGCTTAAAATATTTTTTTTGTCATTTGATGATAGATAACGCAAAAAAACCCAAAAGTAGGTAGGTAACCCAATAACGTCTCAACAAAAAGAAATGCCGGGTTTGTATTATAAAAGGGGCAAATTTTTTGCAAAACACTAATTTCTTTTTTTTTTCTAATTTAGTTTTGTACACGTCAATCTTAAATACAAAAGCAGAATGTATTGCTTAACATTTTTGTTTAATAGTCACATAATAATTGAAGACACAAGTGGAATAAAGGCCTACGTAATATTTTTTTTAAATGTTATTTTTCTGTACCTAAAATTTGTTTAAAATGTCTTCCGTGACAATATATCATCAAATATAGAAGTTGCCAGTGGATAAAGGACCCATGTACTAGGGAATAACTGTCAAACAATAAACTTTAACACGAAATATCTCGTATAAAGTATTTGGCTACATAGGCCCTTCATCCACTTGTCTTCAATTACGTATATTTTGCTGGAATAAAAGCAGGTGATATTTATGTGATGTGCAGATATTATAAGTTATAAATTTAAAAATTACTAACAATCTGGATTTTGCTTCTAAACAATGGGCAGCTGTAAGTATATATCTTTCATTTATGATTGTTCCTCCACATCCGAAATTTGCAGAATTATCTAAAAAGGAGTAGTTTATTAATATTAGGCTGAAAAATATACCTATAAAAAAACCTACACACTCCAGGTAGAAAAAATGCATGATACAAAATAACAGAGGTAGCCGACAAAATCTCGTCGAGTTGGCGCATGACGTATTGTGGTGTGGAATATGGTTATCGGATTGCCGTGACCCAATTAAAATTTATTTTCGATCAGCTGATACATTAAATTCGTAAAAGCCACGCCTTTCACCACCATAGGTCACCGTAACGTATTCGCTCCGTGCGCGACAGCAGCGCCAATTCGTTTTGGTATTAATGGACTATTTCTGCGTATACTGACAAATGCAATTTTTAATAGAATTCGTAATTAAAAAGTATATATGTTAGTTTTAATAAAAGTATATGGATTTGTAAAACAAACAAAACATTAATTTATTATTATATCTTTTTATCTCTTAAATTAAAGAAAATTATGTATAATCAATAAAAATTAATAATAAAATATAGGCAGGCAACAGTATTTACTGGAAAATGTATAAGAAGTTGCCTAAGTCTAATAAGTTGTCATTGAAGAATTATTCTGTCAAAATAAAAAATACCATTTAATAATAGCGTGAAATTAAAATGTATAAAAAAGGATCGTTATTTATATTTTCATTTTTGTTGAAAACAAAACATAGAATGAATGATTAAAACTGGTTTCCCATCAGTAAGTTACAAAATTGTATTCCAGCCACATATAATAATAATAATCAAAGGCAGAAATCTTGAAATCTAGTCCTTGCTGAATAAACATTTAAGAATAAAGGGATATTAAAGAACATCGTAAAATGATAATTTATTGTTTATTTAAAACCTTTCAAGTTTCTGATGTCTACTATTTCCAGCATTACTGTTATTATTACAGAAATAAAGGTAATTTTTCTTCTTATTGTACACCTATCTATTTATTTCTTCGTCTGTCGTCTGTCGTCTGTCGTCTGTCGTCTGTCGTCTGTCGTCTGTCGTCTGTCGTCTGTCGTCTGTCGTCTGTCGTCTGTCGTCTGTCGTCTGTCGTCTGTCGTCTGTCGTCTGTCGTCTGTCGTCTGTCGTCTGTCGTCTGTCGTCTGTCGTCTGTCGTCTGTCGTCTGTCGTCTGTCGTCTGTCGTCTGTCGTCTGTCGTCTGTCGTCTGTCGTCTGTCGTCTGTCGTCTGTCGTCTGTCGTCTGTCGTCTGTCGTCTGTCGTCTGTCGTCTGTCGTCTGTCGTCTGTCGTCTGTCGTCTGTCGTCTGTCGTCTGTCGTCTGTCGTCTGTCGTCTGTCGTCTGTCGTCTGTCGTCTGTCGTCTGTCGTCTGTCGTCTGTCGTCTGTCGTCTGTCGTCTGTCGTCTGTCGTCTGTCGTCTGTCGTCTGTCGTCTGTCGTCTGTCGTCTGTCGTCTGTCGTCTGTCGTCTGTCGTCTGTCGTCTGTCGTCTGTCGTCTGTCGTCTGTCGTCTGTCGTCTGTCGTCTGTCGTCTGTCGTCTGTCGTCTGTCGTCTGTCGTCTGTCGTCTGTCGTCTGTCGTCTGTCGTCTGTCGTCTGTCGTCTGTCGTCTGTCGTCTGTCGTCTGTCGTCTGTCGTCTGTCGTCTGTCGTCTGTCGTCTGTCGTCTGTCGTCTGTCGTCTGTCGTCTGTCGTCTGTCGTCTGTCGTCTGTCGTCTGTCGTCTGTCGTCTGTCGTCTGTCGTCTGTCGTCTGTCGTCTGTCGTCTGTCGTCTGTCGTCTGTCGTCTGTCGTCTGTCGTCTGTCGTCTGTCGTCTGTCGTCTGTCGTCTGTCGTCTGTCGTCTGTCGTCTGTCGTCTGTCGTCTGTCGTCTGTCGTCTGTCGTCTGTCGTCTGTCGTCTGTCGTCTGTCGTCTGTCGTCTGTCGTCTGTCGTCTGTCGTCTGTCGTCTGTCGTCTGTCGTCTGTCGTCTGTCGTCTGTCGTCTGTCGTCTGTCGTCTGTCGTCTGTCGTCTGTCGTCTGTCGTCTGTCGTCTGTCGTCTGTCGTCTGTCGTCTGTCGTCTGTCGTCTGTCGTCTGTCGTCTGTCGTCTGTCGTCTGTCGTCTGTCGTCTGTCGTCTGTCGTCTGTCGTCTGTCGTCTGTCGTCTGTCGTCTGTCGTCTGTCGTCTGTCGTCTGTCGTCTGTCGTCTGTCGTCTGTCGTCTGTCGTCTGTCGTCTGTCGTCTGTCGTCTGTCGTCTGTCGTCTGTCGTCTGTCGTCTGTCGTCTGTCGTCTGTCGTCTGTCGTCTGTCGTCTGTCGTCTGTCGTCTGTCGTCTGTCGTCTGTCGTCTGTCGTCTGTCGTCTGTCGTCTGTCGTCTGTCGTCTGTCGTCTGTCGTCTGTCGTCTGTCGTCTGTCGTCTGTCGTCTGTCGTCTGTCGTCTGTCGTCTGTCGTCTGTCGTCTGTCGTCTGTCGTCTGTCGTCTGTCGTCTGTCGTCTGTCGTCTGTCGTCTGTCGTCTGTCGTCTGTCGTCTGTCGTCTGTCGTCTGTCGTCTGTCGTCTGTCGTCTGTCGTCTGTCGTCTGTCGTCTGTCGTCTGTCGTCTGTCGTCTGTCGTCTGTCGTCTGTCGTCTGTTTTTAAAATAAAAATTATTTTTAAAAGTTGGCAGATTTCATCTAAAATTGGTTTCTGAGAATTTTAGAAGTCAAAGATTGCAGATCCTAAATAATTTTGTAAAAATTTAAAATGGCGCAGAAAGGAATTGTATTTAATTAAAAAAGGACCTCCTTAAATGGAAATAATAAAAATTGTCCTTCTGGCTTTTGTGTTTAAAAGCAGCTAATCATTATTGTTCAATAACGGTGATCGTGGTGAATAATACCGAGTAAACGCGAAGTGAGAATTCGGGTGGGATCAAGAGGAAGATCGATTGAGAGAGAAATATAAAAAGGGTTCTGGTTTGGTGGTTTTAATTTTAAATTATTAAAATTTAAGTGCTTAGGATTTACCTGTTTTTACAATTATTTCTATATCGAGCAAAGTTCTGGGTAAAATACTTTACCAATTTTTTCAAGATGGTTTTAAGAAAATGGACTGCGGAAAATAAAATTCATGTCATACAAAGAAAAATTATGCCTTCGGATAATTGAGAGTTTATCATACTGTGACAGAGCCGCAAGATAATTTTTGGGATAGAGCTGCCTGAAATGACAACTAATGTAATGAAAAAAAAATAAATAATAATAATAATAATAATAAACATAGGTAGAATTGCGTATCATTGTATCCCGTTATTATTTACTAGGACCATCTAGGTCAAGAAGTACGTTTTGAGGTCCCCTGAATCCGTTTTGACTATTTTCGCGATGATGTCTATGTATGTGTGTGTGTGTGTGTGTGTGTGTGTGTGTGTGTGTGTGTGTGTGTGTGTGTGTGTGTGTGTGTGTGTGTGTGTGTGTGTGTGTGTGTGTGTGTGTGTGTGTGTGTGTGTGTGTGTGTGTGTGTGTGTGTGTGTGTGTGTGTGTGTGTGTGTGTGTGTGTGTGTGTGTGTGTGTGTGTGTGTGTGTGTGTGTGTGTGTGTGTGTGTGTGTGTGTGTGTGTGTGTGTGTGTGTGTGTGTGTGTGTGTGTGTGTGTGTGTGTGTGTGTGTGTGTGTGTGTGTGTGTGTGTGTGTGTGTGTGTGTGTGTGTGTGTGTGTGTGTGTGTGTGTGTGTGTGTGTGTGTGTGTGTGTGTGTGTGTGTGTGTGTGTGTGTGTGTGTGTGTGTGTGTGTGTGTGTGTGTGTGTGTGTGTGTGTGTGTGTGTGTGTGTGTGTGTGTGTGTGTGTGTGTGTGTGTGTGTGTGTGTGTGTGTGTGTGTGTGTGTGTGTGTGTGTGTGTGTGTGTGTGTGTGTGTGTGTGTGTGTGTGTGTGTGTGTGTGTGTGTGTGTGTGTGTGTGTGTGTGTGTGTGTGTGTGTGTGTGTGTGTGTGTGTGTGTGTGTGTGTGTGTGTGTGTGTGTGTGTGTGTGTGTGTGTGTGTGTGTGTGTGTGTGTGTGTGTGTGTGTGTGTGTGTGTGTGTGTGTGTGTGTGTGTGTGTGTGTGTGTGTGTGTGTGTGTGTGTGTGTGTGTGTGTGTGTGTGTGTGTGTGTGTGTGTGTGTGTGTGTGTGTGTGTGTGTGTGTGTGTGTGTGTGTGTGTGTGTGTGTGTGTGTGTGTGTGTGTGTGTGTGTGTGTGTGTGTGTGTGTGTGTGTGTGTGTGTGTGTGTGTGTGTGTGTGTGTGTGTGTGTGTGTGTGTGTGTGTGTGTGTGTGTGTGTGTGTGTGTGTGTCTGTGTGTGTGTGTGTGTGTGTGTCTGTGTGTCTGTGTGTCTGTGTGTCTGTGTGTCTGTGTGTCTGTGTGTCTGTGTGTCTGTGTGTCTGTGTGTCTGTGTGTCTGTGTGTCTGTGTGTCTGTGTGTCTGTGTGTCTGTGTGTCTGTGTGTCTGTGTGTCTGTGTGTC
>OV651817.1:25432090-25552210 GCA_927349885.1 Psylliodes chrysocephalus
TGAAATGGTCCGTATTCGAGAAATTTGACAAAATGTGCAAAATTCCGATTTTTATGAAAATTGTTGAAATAAAAGTTGTTTGCGATATCGATCTCTATAATTTTTGTTTACACATGATTTTTCTAAAATGGACCGTAATGGAAAAATTGGAGGAAAAGTGCTAAATTTAAATTTTTCATTATTTTGGTTTTCAATGAATATCTATAGAAAAATGTTTCGAGGTAGATGTATGTGGAAAATGTATATATTTATTTTATCCTCTAAACATTTATGGATGTGCTGCAATAGGTTGTACAAAATAACCGGAAAAAGCATGTAATAACTAGATAGGAAAGTCATGTGTTGGACACATCACTTTTTTAAAATCAGCTTTCAAAGCTATTCGCCTATCCATTTTGCACATACATAATTATAAGCATTTGACTGGCCTGCTGTAAAACAACAATTGCATGTTCATTGGATTTTATCTTTACCTTGTCATTGAATTGGCTTAGTGGAATGTCTTCACAATTGGCCTCGTGTAAATGGTCCATAAGATCGAGGTTTGGGCTTTTATTTCCATACTGCTGCATTTCCCATAAAATAACATTTTTCTATTATGCAACAAGTGTATAAAGTTACTCTTTTTAAAAAGGGACTTTACACACGAGTTGCATACAATATTTTTTTTACTACTGTACACATTATCCATAAAATATACATAAAACTAACTGACATTTATATTTACAAGCTGTCCACTCTCTTCAGGTCTACTGTCTGTTTCAGTATTGCCAACCTTACGATGTAAATCGTATTTTTACGATTTTTTAACTGTACGATGACGATTGCATCAGTGAGATCGTATGTAAAAATACGATTTTCACTTTTTTAGTAGGTTTATTTAAATATCTGCAACAACTACAGAATATAAAACAATAAAAATCAAAAACTACTTGCAAAGATTCATAGCCTATTCGTAATTTCTGAAGGCAGTCAGTCATTTTCGTTCTCACTTATCGTGATTTGTGATTTTGACCATGGTGAGTTTGTACCAACACCAACTATCACGGCATAAAAAAAGCTTGCATGCAAAATTTCAATCACTTTCAAGTGTCAGTCATTGATTACTTAAAATGTGTTAATTTTTTTTTTCTTTTTAAACATTTTTATAAATAGATAAATAAATTATCATGCCAAAGTTTTTTTTATTTTTTCATTCCATTTGTATATTATGCTATACATGTATCTATTGTACAATTTTTTTGTGAAAATACCATTTTTCTACTCTACTTGTACGATCTGTCAAACAAAAATATTTGGCAACACTGGTCTCTCTACAAACGACGTATACCTGTAGTTAACATCTGAGACGCATAGATGACGCCTTCGTTGCTGCGGTCGTGGCGTTTCCTATCTTTATGTCCCTAATCTCTGGTGCGTATTGTTACGCAGCACTCTGCCGCGTGCTGCAAGTAAAGGTACGAATAAATGAAGAAGATGGAATATTCCAGAAATGTCATTCCTTGTTAAATAAAAATCCAGATTGTTCGAGAAGGTGAAGGCAAGCTATATAAGTCGACGACCTGACGTCAATTGGGAGTTTTATGATAGACGTTACATGTTAATGTTATCAGTTGTATTAAAGTTGAATTGAGTTATTGTAAAGTTCAGTTGAAATAAATTGTGATACCAAAAACCAGCGTAACATTGGTGACAGCGGTGGGATACAAAGTAGAAGTTCATGGTAAATACTAGATCCACTGAGTACAAAGCAGGCATGGACACTTCAGGCCCACCAGCATGGTTTTTGAAGATGGAAGAGGAAAAGGAAAGGCGTAGGAAGGAAGAAGAGGAGGAGAAGGAAAGACGCAGGAAGGAAGAAGAGGAGGAGAAGGAAAGATGCAGGAAGGAAGAAGAGGAGGAGAAGGAAAGACGCAGGAAGGAAGGAAAGACGCATGAAGGACGAGGAAAAAGAGAAGGAAGAGAGGCATAAAACAGCTCAGGTAGAAATTATGAATGCTTTGCTAAAAATCCAGGAAGCCTTTAAGCAAGAGATTGGTCAGCTCAAAATTAGAGTAGATCCTTTAGTGCAACAACAACAACAACAACAAGAGCATTTAAAAACTAATTTAGAACAACAGCAAGAGCATTTAAAAACTAATTTAGAACAACAACGAGATAATTTAAAACAACAGGAAAAGGCTAGAGTAGAGTTCGAAAGGCAAATTAGAACTGAACTAGTTGAGTTAGAAAAAAGAATTCATAGCCTAGCTTCGATAAGCAACAGAGAAGCTGAAAACACTACCTCATCCTCATCTGTATTCGAACCAAGCCATATTCAACACCCAATTTCACAAATCCATACTAGTAAGATCATTAAGCCACCCATGTTTGACGGTCAGACAATATGGGAAACGTATCGCCTCCAATTTTAAGCTGCAGCTAGAGCCAATGGCTGGGCTGAAACGGATATGGCGGCTGCACTGATAGTGTCGCTGCGAGCTCAAGCAGCAACCGTGTTACAGTTACTTTCTCAAGAAGCACCCAGTTATTCATCTCTCGTCCAAGCTTTGGAGACAAGATATGGCCAGCAGGATTTGAAACAAGTATTTCAAAGCCAGCTAAAAATTCGTAGTCAGAAACATAATGAGAGTCTATAGGAATTCGGGGCAGACATAAGAAGATTGACTCATCTGGCCTATCCACAGGCGCCCAAAGATTTCCAAGAACAAATCGGAATAAAGGCATTCATTGATGGATTACAAGATGCGAAAATGCAGCAAGTACTACGTCTACAACATCACAAGACGCTGAGGGAGAAACTGATTGCAGCCCAGGAATATAAAGCGGTAAAACTCCTATCCAGTTCTTCTTGCGCAAAGGTGAGGGAAATTAAATCCAAGGAAAGAAAGGAGGCCAACACTAATGTTATTTCTCAAATCTTAAATGTCCTACGAAATATGCAACGAAACAGCCAAAATGGAAGCAGGGGGTGCTTCAATTGTGGAAGAATCGAGCATCTTCAAAGAACCTGTAGAAGCATGGCTCATTCTATAAAGCGAGAATCAGCGAATGATACCGGAGAATCATGTAGATCAATCTTTCCAAGCCCATCACTAAGACCAACAAGAATTAATTACAGCAGCTATGCGTCTCGAAGAAGCCAATCGCCCACACCGAGCTGGCTTTCTAACAATAACCAGAAAGTAGAGCATCGAAGAGGTTTCCATAGCAACGCAGACAATCTCTTCGGGCAACCCCGTGTAGAGGAACAATGCTGGTATGGTAAACGGCTCGAAGAACGAGAAGAACCGGTTGATAAAGTTACCCTTGAAAGTCTGAGACAGGGACAGAAAAACAACGACTTAAAGGTTGTCCGAGAATGGCTCAAAAATAAAGTCACACCTACTTGGCAAGAGATAGCCAAATACAGTAGAACTATAAAAGGCTACTGGACCCAGTGGGATTCCCTGTATCTTCACGATGGCCTATTGCACCGGAAGTGGGAGAGCCCTGATGGAGTACATGTAGTCCGCCAAGTGATACTGCCGAGGTCACAGGTGAGAAATGTATTGGAGAAGCTTCATAGCAGCCGTTCAGGAGGACACTTTGATACTAAAAGGACACTGGCACGAGTTCGGGAAAGATTTTATTGGGTCAATTGCCGACGGGATGTAGCGGATTGGTGTAAAAAAATGTGATGTATGCAATGGCAGGACAAAGGTATATGGATTCGCGCTGGAACGACTGAAAGCCCACACCGATAAAGCAAAAGCTAGAATCGACAGGCGTGCCACATATACACATTTTGAGAGGGGCGACAAGGTATGGCTGTGCAATCCCAAGCAGCGAGGAATCGCAACGGAACTGGGAAGACTCCTACTCCGTCCTTAAGGAAAATCAACGACTTGATTTGTCGCATTCAACTATCAACAGGAAGTAAATTCAACGTAGTTCACATTTGAAAGATAGCTCCATACCATGGTCCAGATCCTCCCCATTAGTTCCAACTAGGTCCCAGCAATTAAGTTATTCGGGACGAATAACTAAAGGGGAGGGAGCAATGTTATGCAGCACTTTGCAGCGTGCTGCAGTCGTCATAAGTAAAGATACGAGTAAATGAAGAAGATGGAATATTCCAGAAATGTCTTGAAATGTCATTCCTTGTCAAAGAAAAATCCTGATTGTTCGAGAAAGTAAAGGCAAGCTATATAAGTCGACGACGTGACGTCAATTGGAAGTTTTATGATAGGACCACATATTACCCAGATGCGAAAGTTGTCAAAGAACATCAATATTAAGAGAGAGAAAAATGGCCATACCCATTTAAAGGCAAAAGTTATTTCATTATGTGAAGTTGCCGATGCTCCTACGTTTTCTGATGTTATGTGACATTGGACTTTAAGTCAAATGAAAATGTACATACATTTTTTAGTTACCACAGACATTACATACAAATAACGCATAATTAAAATCCGCTAAAAATAAAATGATAAAAAACCATTTAAAGGTTTATAGTTTACATTTATTAATGACAATCAATGACACTTTAAAAAACGCGTGAAATCTCAATTTTTTATGTGACAACCTTGATTATTATGCTGTAAGTGAGATGACATTTGTGTGACATTCAGAACAATCAGGACCAGTCGTGACGCTTTGCGTTGTGTGCATTTTTGGACAAAAATATGGTGTATTTGTGACTAGTCTTCTTCTGTTGATAAATCATGAGTAAAACGAAGAATATACGTCGCGGTGGCATTCTAGAGTACGTATAAAATGTCTTCGAATTCGTAGCTGTAAATGTATGAACACTTTTCTACTGCAACTTTCGTTTTATGTAGCAGCAATATTTTTATTCATTTGAAAGCTTATGATATCAAATCATTATTTAGAAGTCTAAAAACACCAACCAAAAGTTTTTATCAGTTCATTTATTAGTTGGAATATTTATTTTTTGAAAAATATAGAAAATTACTTAGGTACCTTGTCCCTCACTTGGAAATAATTCGTATAATTTGTTGTTCAAGGATTTAAACACCCTTGTCAACATTTCTCTAATGACTACTTTTTAAAGTTATTTATTCGTCTTCGAATATTTTACTTAATGAAATTCAGCAACATATATTTCAGAAATCAGCAAACAAAATAGAAAGGTATGTATTTTAAGTAATAATGTCTTAATGAGTGCTTTAGATCTGATTCTTCATTAATTAATTTATGAAGAATTTGATAGATTTAAAACCAAATTTAATGAATATTCATAAATAAATGTTCTAAATTATTTATTGTTTCGGCCTTTACTTGATGAAAATCCATTTAATTTTGAAAGAGTAAAACCAAATTTGGTAGATTTTCACACTTTTATTTTAAAAATAAAAATTTTTAAACAAACACTAACATGACATATGTTTCGAAGTACAACTTCTTTTTCAAATGTGACTATTTACAATTCGGTATCCAATATATATACAAAATAATTTAACAAAACAAAGTACTTAAGAAAACATCAATAACATTACAAAATAAACTAACTATTTAAAGTAAATAAGGGTACTTAGGTAATTATAATATCCATCAAATAACAATAAGATAGCCCATTACCGGGATTATCTCACAGAAAACTGGGAAAGAGGTTTAATAAGGGTGAATTATTAATATCTAATTGATCATTTAGTAAGTTATCTGAATTTTTAAATCTATTTATTTCAAGTGTTTCTAAATGGTTTAATTTAAGGCTCTTATTTTCTACATGTAAAATTTCAAAGTTGTCTGTAAAAGAATGATTTTCAGCTAAAATATGATTTGAGTAAGTAGAATTATTTTTGTTTTTTGTATAGCTATTATAATGTTCGGAATAGCGTTTTTTGAAAGTACGGCCTGTTTGACCAATATACAATTTTGTATATGTATGTATATATATATTGGATACCGAATTGTAAATAGTCACATTTGAAAAAGAAGTTGTACTTCGAAACATATGTCATGTTAGTGTTTGTTTAAAAATTTTTATTTTTAAAATAAAAGTGTGAAAATCTACCAAATTTGGTTTTACTCTTTCAAAATAAATGTTCTGTTTAGCATTTTCATCCAATTATACTTTACAGTTCGGAAGTACCAACATACCAAACTATTTGTTCAATATTTGTTTTATTAGGTTTGTGGCTACATGCGATAGAATTGTAATTTCCTGCTAATAGGCTGTATGCAATAAGTATTCAAACCTCATTTATTTACAAAAGTTGTATTGGTATACTTGTTAGTGATGGGTTTATATTGTTACCCAACAAACAATGAATTGCCGGGATATTGCTGGCCTTTTGCTGTAATTGAAGCAAAAATGAATGAGAGGATTAAAAAATAAAAGCCTACTTCTGTCATTTTGATAGTGACCCAGCATTATGTTGGTTGATAATTGGGTAAGAGCGAGGTAAAAGTCAAAAGGCTTTTAACTGCCGCAGACTAAACCCTCCAACAGTCCAGGATGGTTCCGTCCCGCGTTCATAGATGGAGTTTCGGATTGCTGGCGTTCACTATTCATTGTAATTTCTTACTCATACATGTTATTAGTTTAAAATATTTTATGAATATACATTTTGTAGAAGACATTTTATCTCTATTATATATTATACAGCTGAATTAAATAAAATGTCTACAATATTCTAGGTATATTGGAATCCATTCGGTTTTATATTTAAACTTCAAACAGTACTGCTGGTCAAAGATGCAGTGTTGAATTGTACTTGGCACATGGTCTTTATTCAGCAGTCAACATTAATAAGGTAAAAGGCCTGCAATTTCCCGTTAACTTCCCATCAATAGGACATTAATTGCCAATATATTTATTTCAACACATTAAAGGGAAAATCGAGGCCATTAACTGGATTTGATAGCTAATAAAGCCTGCTTAACAAATTTT
Source organism: Psylliodes chrysocephalus (assembly GCA_927349885.1). NCBI lineage: Eukaryota > Metazoa > Arthropoda > Insecta > Coleoptera > Chrysomelidae > Psylliodes > Psylliodes chrysocephalus. The sequence goes on from OV651817.1 coordinate 25,438,989, forward strand.
TAAAACCTTTACATTATAATTCGTTGCTTGTTATAATTTTTTACCAATAACAAAATTTTGAAAATATTAATACAAATCATATTTTTTTTCTTTTAAAATGTTTAAAAATGAAACTCCTACCAACAACTTTTTTAACATCCTCGTGTTGCTACTATACATTAAACCATTAATTACCTAATAGCCTAAGATCCGAAGTAAGGTCGACCTTCACCCATCTGTTACATGGATGAAAGTTTCTTTTTATTACATAAAATATATTTATAAATAAACCGCAAATGGGTTGCCTAAGAAAATACGGTCCAGACTATTTTTTTTCTTAAGGTAAAAAAAACGACACCTTGTAAAGTATTCCCCAGATGCTTTAACTATGCCCAAACTTTAATCAGCTCACCGCAGGATGGATTAAAGCTTAAGTTTAAAATTTGGTGTTTTTCTCTTCATCCGTTTTTGAGTTCTCTTCAAAATTCGAAATTTGCACTTTTCCTCAAATATCTCGAATTAGGTTCATTTTAGGAAAATCATGTATATGAACAAAATAATAGATGATACCATAAACAACATCTATCATGATTTTTATACTTTCTTTATCTGTACACAGAAAGGATAGTAAAAAATGGCCGTGACCATATTTTCTTAGGCAAACCATTTGCGGTATATTTAAAAACATATTTTATTTAATAAAAAATAAGTTTTATCCATTAAACAGATGGGTGAAGGTCGACCCTACTTACGGATCCTGGACTATAAAACAACCCTGGCATCCAAAACGCATGTTTAGAAGAAAGTCATATTTAGTAAGACTGATTGAAAATAATTAAAATTGGCAACACCTATGCCATACCCATTTAAAGTTCAAGGTCATAGAAATGTCATTTCAAAATCCTTTGATCTTTTGCCGGGTTTCGCATCTGTTGTGGTTAATCTGTGATAGGACGTTACATGTTACTGTTATCAGTTGTATCGTTATTGTTCAAGTTGAATTGAGTTATTGTAAAGTTCAGTTGAAATAAATTGTGATACCAAAAACCAGCGTATTGTGATACCAAAAACCAGCGTAACAGTAATATAAAGACTAGAGATAAGGAGGCGAATCGGCATCCTCAAAATACGGTCCCAAAAAACGCATGCTAATTGAGCTTCTATAATTAACCGCATGGGCGCTGGTACTGCATACGGTGTTCAAAATAAATAGCTTCTTATGGGAATTATACATAATTTTCTCCAAATAATAAAAATAAACTTGTTTATAGCTAAATAAAGCACATAACATACTGTTGTATTTATTTCTAAATAAGTCTTGCTTTTTTCAATTAATAAATTATTTAATTTTATCTATATAAAATACAAATTAGGTAGGTATGACCAAATTCGAAAAGGTTTGTTAAATGCTGAAATTTGATAAGTACAATTTTGTGGAAAAATGTTTTTTGAATTGAACCAATATATAGTTTCAAGAGTAAAATAAAATACAGTTAACAGATTTTTTATTGTTGTAATACCAGTATGAAGGGAGATTTGGGAATATACATGGTATTACCTAATCCTTTATTTTAAGCTTTCCCCTTTTTATTTTGCTAACAGTACCATCAGTAAAAATTATATTTGATAATATTGTTACGCAGGTTTTTGGTATCTCAATTTATTTAAACTCAACTTTTACAACTATTCAACTGATAACATTAACATGTAACGTCTATCTAAAAATGAAAACTGTCGTCAGGATCCTTGGCTTATATAGCTTGCTTGACCCTTCTCGAACCTTCTCAAAATACCTAGAATTTTCGTGACTAATAATGACGTTTCCAGACATTTCTGGACTATTCTATCTTCTTTTACTCGTACTTTTACTTATGATGATAGCAGCACACTATAGTATGATGGGTGATATTGCACTTCTTTTCGTATTTGTACGTTTCCTATAACGGCCGCAAGCTGCAGGGTGTAGTTTAACAATATCTTCTAAAAAGTATAGAACAGCATCATCTCTAGAAAGTGCTTTATCGGCACTAGGAACGATATATATGCTGCCATTGTTCTAAACGCTTAGTATCCTATAAAAACATTTACAATGACACAATTGGGGCCAAAAAAAAATAAGAGTAACAACTCTTTATCTAACATTAAAACTCTATAAAAAATAAATTTTTAGTAAGTTAAATTTAATGCATAATTATTGTTGTTTGTAAGTCAGCATCTATGACTGTAAAATTTTATGTTATAGACACTTTTAATAAAATAAACTACACTTCGTAAGATACATATTGTGAATAGTTTATAATAAATATTATATTTAGACATGAATACATTATTTTACTTACATTAGAAGCTTTAAAAAGACATTAAATTGATTTCTTCATGTGTTTTCTTTAGTTTTGCATTTGATTTTTATCCTGTTTTACAATCTTGAACGACGCCGACGTAAATCTAGCTTTGATGTTTTTTGTGACTCATTTTACTTGTACTCAAGTAATTTTTTCACATTATTTTGATTTGTTTCGCCATTTTTTTAAAAAATCACTTCATTTTACATTGACTTACATAGAAAATTGACACCGCTTTAATTCGACATGCCAACTACAGTCAATTTTGCGAACTTTATAAAAGGACGGAAATTTGAAATTTGACCATTGCCGATTCGCCTCCTTCTCTCTAGTCTTCATAGTGCGTATTCAACACGTAACGAATCGACTAGAGAGAGACATTACATACAAATGGCATTTTGTGGAAAGAAGATAGTCGTCTCAACACGTGCCGTAAAGAAAGATGAGAATCCCAATGCAGAAATGTCTCGAAATATGATCCCTTTTTAAGAAAAATCCGGATTGTTCGAGAAGGTTCTAGAAGTTTAAGGCGAGCTGTATAAGTCGACGATCCTAACGTCAGAGTTTCCGTTTGATGATAGACGATATATGTTAATGTTATCAGTTATATAGTTATTGTAAAAGTTGAGTTGAAATAAGTTGAGATACCAAAGACCTGCGTAACAATATTTTTGTAAAAAATTTGGTTAGAAATTAACAGTCAGTGAAAACAAAATTGTGTCACACTAATATGGCATAGTTTGTTTGCTTTTTGATTGAAAGTAGGTACACATATATGGTTATCATTAAGGAAAGGTATAAATAAAACGTATGATTTACAAAAAATGTTTTTAAAGTTGTGCGACAAAGATAGAGATATGAATCATACTCGTTTTTTTATTACTTTGTATATTAGCTTACCAGGTTGTCTGAAGCTCAATAGTGCCATCCATGGAAATTCAGTAAGATCAGCATCCATACCATTGATAATCCTTACTATTCCTAAATCAATGTATCCACACTGGGAGGGTAGTAAGTTATAATTTCTATGAGCAGTTATATTTTCTTTTGCTTCTTTAATAATTACGTTACCTGAAGATGGGCAGCATACTTTGAAATCTTCTGTGTTTCTACATATATATTCCTGGAGCTGCCGTACAGAGGCGCTCGATAATGGCCTTTCAATAGTTATGAGTATTTTTACGATGGAAGGACAGCCTTTTATGGGCATACAGTGTCCTATATTCCCATCAGGAGTTTGACAAGCTAAAACAAAAACAGATTCATAATAAATTTAAATTTCAAAAGCAGTTAGCTAAAAGAAAATGTAAAAGGCAACGAAACCCAAAGCAAAGCTGGATAAAACCCGCAACTACTTTAACCCTTAACCAGAAGTATCGATTTTTTGTCTATACTTAGAATTATGTGCCTCATGGACACATACAAGGAAAATCATGGTACTAGACGGTCTTTTGGGAAATATTTATTAACTTAAAAATGAAAATGTTGAAAATGACACAATTTATCGAAAATGCAATCAACAACAAACAAAATTAAGTAAGTAAAATGCGAACAATAAAAAGTTAGTCAGTTTTTCTTCCAACATAATTTACAAATTTTACTTGAACACTGTAAGCAAATTGGCTTTTGACACTGAATGCATTTGTTTGTAAGCGGTATTTCTATTTTTTGTGTAAGGACACCACATACTTTGATTTTCTTTTACTATACGGAGAATGGTCGCACTGCGCAGCTTTCTGAGTGCCTTTTAAAAGGAGATAGAAAACTCCGCCATTTTGAACCCTTATTACGTGTTGCCTACATCTTGGCGCAATATTTTTAATAGGTGCGTTTTAATCATTCGCTTCTGCTTCGGAATTGTCGGTTTTCTTGTTTTAATCTGACAGGTTAAAACGACTAAACCGACAATTCCGGAAGCAGAAGCGGATGATTAAAACGCACCTGATATTTTGCTTGCTGCTGTCAGTGTCAGTGAATATTATTTTTGAAGTCACAGTTTATTGCTAAAGAATCAGTTAGCTCACTCGGACCAGTTGAAAGTTCCAAAATAACATCCACTCCAGGGATACAAATTCAGGATACGCAGAAGACTGCTGTTTTATTATAGGCGGTTGTCATATATTGTATTATCCGAGTTGCACAGTGTATAAACTGAAACATTGAGATCAAAAGTACCGACGCAGAGTGAGCGATCTGATTCTTTAGCTGTAAACTGTGTCACAGGGTTCAAAATGGCCGCGCCCTATGTTGGGCGTGTCGGACCTCTCTCTTGCCTCGTATAGTGAAGGACACACACTGCATTTTCTTTTCTTATCAAATCTGTCACTTTCTGTCTTCTGTATTGTTAACATCCAATACTGCTTTTATTACAGACTGTAGTTCAGCTCGTAAATTCGGTATGGTTATTCTACGAGCTAAATGGGGTCTTATTAGTTTTAGGGCTAGAGTTTATATAAGCTGGAACCGCGTTGTATTTGATATGTCTTTGAAGCATACATATAAAATATGTGTATTTGCTGTTGATATGTTTACCATCATGTAAAATATCGATAGCGGCCAGCGTCGACTCCTTCTATTAGCTGAGTAATTGGCACACTTCTCATCCATGGAGTCTACATCTCCTTTCGTATGGTTATAAAACGTAACCATTTCTGGTTTATTTGTTCTTTTTTATCATTTATTCCTTTTGAGTGATGCATGCTTGATACCAGTAGAACTGATTTGTTTTTCTTGGGAACATAACTTAGCAATGTTATATTGTTCGTGAACCCATATAATGCTGACCCCTCTTTTCTACGGCTATTAGGTACAAATGCTTCAGGAACTTCTTTTTTGTTTTCTTTAGGGTGTCAACATATTATGTCAGTTTTCTTTTTAACAGTTCGTTTATGTAATGAGCATTACATGTACACACTGTATACGAGTTGTGCAGTGTATACTCTTGCATCGCATAGGATATTGTTTATTTGTTAATGTTATAATCTGATTAATATGTCATTTTTATGTCCAGTTATTTGCTGCGTAAAGCCAAGTTTTGGTCGTTACAATTTATTCAGCAAAATAAATAACAGATCATTTGGATTATGGAGAAGGGCCTAAAACCCGAGCGTTTTGAAATTGATCCATCTTCCAAAACCTCTGAAGCCGAATGGTTACATTGGATTCAAACATGAAGCTCACAAAGAAGATTGCCCTGATTCTGTAAATCTGAAACTGTTAACTTATTATGTATCCCCTCAAGTGTTCTCAATGATTAATAAAATTAATGACTACAGGACAGCTATGAGAGTCCTAGAGAATACTTATGTAAAACGTAAGAATATCCTGTTTGCCAGACACTGCCTTGCTACTCGACAACAGGAGACCAGAGAAAATGTGGATATGTATTTACAATCACTACATCAACTCGCAAAGGATTGTGATTTCAAAGCTGTTACAGCAGAACAGAATAAAAATGAGTATATAAGAGATGCCTTCATCTCAGGTCTTTCTTCAGCTCCTATTCGTCAACGCCTTCTAGAAAACTCTAATCTTACTCTGGATGAAGCGTATAATCAAGCCCAATCTCTAGAAATGGCTCAAAAACATTCCGAACAATTTGTAACAAATACTAATTTTACAAGTGCTTTAACTTCAACTTCTACTATGTCGAAAATCGAATCGAGTGATATCGTAAATCTAAGTCCAGAGAATAATCCTAGCTGCATTACTGCTTCTTCGAAAGTGGTCGCCTCTAAATCTAATTTCCGAAAATGTTACTTCTGTGGAAATAAAATTCATCCTCGATACGAATGTCCAGCTTCGGACGTAAACTGCAGGTTGTGTCAAAAGCCGGGGCCATTTTGCTAAAGTCTGCAAGAGTAGTAAAGGAAAGTATGTAACAGCTGCGGTAAATTCTACGAGTGATATTTTTGGTTGTGTGCTCTCTTCTATGCATCCTAATTGCCTTGAAAAAACATTATTGCTAGTATATGTAAACGGGGTAAAAGTTACAGGACTGGTTGATACTGTAAGTAGTTTAAGTTTTATAAATAAATCTGTCGTTAATGATTGCAGAATTACGCCAATGCAATGTAATGAGGAAATAAATATGTCTTGTAACCAAAATAGAAGAAAGTTGCATTGGGTTTCTAAAAATATGTGATCACAAATACGAAAACGTTAAGTTATTAATTATGAAAAATGTATGCTCAGATCTCATTCTTGGCCACGACATTCTAAAAGACCATTCAAAACTTAAAATTAATTTCGGTGGTTTAAAGACGCCCCTAAAAATGTGCAGCCTTGCTTGAGCTACCATACCACCAGTTTCTATTGTTTACAAATTTAACAAGTGACTGTCATCCTATTGTAATTAAATCTAGACGATTCGCGATGGAAGAAATAAAGTTTATCGAGACAGAAATATCAAAGCTACTTGCAGAAGGGATAATTGAGCCAACCAGGTCTCCATGGCGTGCTCAAGTTTTGATAGTCTCAAATGAAAATCACAAGAAAAGATTAGTTATTAACTATGCCCAAACAATAAATCGATTTACTGAGCTAGACGCATATCCGGTACCGAACATTGAAGATATCGTTTCGAATGTCTCTACGTATAAATATTTTAGTACTATTGACCTTAAGAGTGCATCAAATCCCAATTTTAGAAAAATAAAGACCATTCACTGCCTTTGAAGCCTGTGGCAATCTATATCAGTGCACAAGAATTCCAGTGATGAATTAAACAAGTTAAAATTGGAATTAAAATTAAAAACCTTCGTAACACCAAAACATTCATATTGTATTCAAGAAATCTCCAACGACAAACCGTCAAAAGAAACTGGAAACCTAAATAATAAGGAACTCATTTATGTTGATAGAAATGCAGTAATAGAACTTAAGTCTCGCAATATTCTAATTTTATGTGATCAATTTGGTTATAGTTTGGGTCAATTGATGAGGAATAGTATTAAAAATGCAAATGTGCTGACTATTATCAAACCTTCTGCATGTTATAATAATATAATTGAAAATTTGCCCCAATTGACACATAATTATACACTAAATGATTCTGTTATTATTATAGCGGGTTCTAATGATTTTCAGAAAAAACGGTATCCATCGTTTAGAAATTTAAACAGTAAGTTAAAGTCCTGTTTGAATACAAATTTATTTTTATTGTCAGTACCTTACTGTAATGATTTTATTATTAACGAATTCATTTATAAATTTAATTGTAGACTAAATCAATCTTTTTAAATTAAATAAATGCACAGAATCATCTATTCATTTTATAGATTTTAGTGACAAAAATGGAAAACTTTTGTCTAAAAAGGCACTGGTAGATAAATTATTGGAAAACCTAGACAAGCCAAATATTCGTGGTAATCTAAGATTTGTAAAAATTAATAACCATGAAAGCCAATATAGCCAGACCACAGTTAACCTTGAAAATCAAAGAGATAATTTTTTAGACCCGCCTACAATAATAATGATAGAAAATTAAAAGTTACACATATACCTAAAGACTCTTTTCTTTTGTACTTAAACTCACAAAGTCTACCTGATCATCTAGATGAAATAAGTAATTTAGTAATTAAAGTTAGACCAATTGTAGTTTGTCTGTCAAAAACCCATGTTACACCTGAAATTTATGATACTGAACTGAACATTGATGGTTATCAGTTATTTAGAACGGATGGAGATAGCAGACACACTGGAGGTTCTATTATATATGTAATAAAAGGGGTAAAAGTAGCAAAAATTCAAAAACATTGGGTACATAAAAAATTCTGGTTTCTTTCTCTAAGTATTACTATCAACAAACAGACCTTTTTAATAGTTTCTCTATATAGATCCCCAAACAGTAATTATGTTGATTTTTATAATTTTTTTGAAACCTGGTGTGAAAACAATGTATGTGATAAAAAATTTAGTGTAATTATAACAGGCGATTTTAACGTAGATTATTTTTCCAACTCATCAAATAGTGTATCCTTAAAAAATTTTATAACTAGTTTAAGCTTAAAAAATATAGTTAGGGAAATAACGCATCCAACAAGTAATGATGGATCTTTATTAGACTGGGTAATAACAAATACAGATATGTTGATTGCTGATGTGATAAAAACACCTAAAATAAGTACACATTTAAATATATCTGTTAAAATAAAACAAGTTAAATCTAAAATGATAACACAAACAATTGAAAGTAGGGGCCGAAATATAGACTATTCTGCAATTAATCAGAAATTAGAAGCTGTTACTTGGAATTTTAGGGAAACAGATATAAATAGAAAATATCAATGCTTCTATAAGGAAATTTTTAATATATATAATGAAGTAGCTCCTAAAAAATTAATTACAATTTACCCAAGATATAAAGAGTGGTGGAACAGTAGTGTTAAGCAGGCAGTGGAGGACCGAGATAAAAGCTATAAGAACTTTATGAGCAATTTAGAATAGAGGAGAATAAAAACATTTATAAAGAGAGAAGAAATCTTGCTGTTAGAGTAATACGAAATAAAAAACGGAAATATTATGAGCATAAGATAGATGACTATAAAAATAATACAACGGAATTGTGGAAAACACTAAAAACGTTGGTTCCAAATAATGTGGCCAATACGGATTTTTTAGAAATTGAAATTGAACAGAAAACCATAGATAGAGTTGAAGATATACCAGATAATTTGAATTCTTTCTACATTGAGAGTATTGATAAAATTATGGATAAAATTGATAAAAATGGTCCAGACTTCCCCATTAATATTAATCGGGAAAATATCAGTAACTTTTCCAAATTTACTTTAATTGATTTTAGTACGCTTAAAAAAATTATTTTCTCAATGCCCAATAAGAACAGAATACCTATGACAATATTGCTAAACCCTTGATAAATGTTATCAATAATTCTTTAGAATCTGGTAAAGTCCCAGATGATATCAAGGTCTCCACCATTGTACCAGTTCCTAAAGTTGCAAAATCTAATAAAGCTTCTGATTTCGGACCAATAAATATGCTTAGCTGCTTTGAAAAAATGTTAGAAAAAGTAGTCTATGAACAAATTGTTGATTTCGTAGAAAGAAACAAATTTTTAACCAAATTTCAATCGGGTTTTCGCAGTAAGCATTCATGCGAAACTGCGGTACAATGTGTGCTGGATGATTTAAAAGGAAATCTTAATCAAAAACATGTTACTGTTGGTGATTTTTTGGATCTCCAAAGGGCGTTTGAAACGGTAGATAGGAATAGACTCTTAAAGAAATTAGAAAGAGCAGGGTTTAGTTGTACAGTATTGGAGTGGATTTCAAACTATTTAACAAATAGAAGGCAAAAGGTCAAAATTAAAAACTTTGTATCTGAGGAGTTAGAAATAAAACGAGGTGTACCACAAGGAAGTGTCCTAGGTCCCTTGTTTTTTTTTTTATTTATATCAATGACATTGCAGACATTCAGACTAAATGTTTATTTCACTTATTTGCAGATGACGCGTTCATTTATTATTCTTCTCTAAATATAATAGATATTGTTACAATGATTAATACGTGCTTAGAAGTTGTTTATAGATGGTGTTGTGCTAATCTATTAAATATTAATTGTAAAAAAACCAAATTCATCATAATTGGCAATGAGCAGCAATATAAACTCTTTGTAGAACAAGATCATAAAATAATGATTGGGTCTTCCGAAATTGATATGGTAAATGAATACAAATATCTCGGAGTTATTATAGATCGACAACCTAAATTTAAACAGCACGCAAACCATTTAATAAAAACAATTTCATTTAAAATAAATTATTGTTCTATTTAATTCTCTTATACTACCTCACTTCACTTACTGCTCAACAGTATTATATCTTTTAAATCAAAATGAGAGAAATCGGTTCCAAAAATTGCAGAATAGAGCTATGCGAATATTATTGTCATGTTCTAGATTGATCCCTATTGTAGAAATGCGGATATATTTAAACTGGCTCTCAATTAAAGACATGTTCCTTTACCATACATTAATTTTTATATATAAAATAAAAATAGGTTACGGGCCTATCTCCAGCATATAATTACGTATAACCATCATGTTCACACCCATAATACAAGACTTAGAAATGATTTTTATATTAGGACCGTCAACACCAGTCATGCTCAAAATTCACTCTCTTTTAAAGGCTTACAGCAATTTAATGACTTGCCAGAAGATTTAAAGAAAATAGAATCAATTAATGAATTCAAATGTAAAATAAAACAATATTTGTTAGATGTAAGTAGCTAATTTAGTTATTGAAGTATTCATTGTTAATATTAATATTTTATATGTTTAATATGTTTAATTGTATTTTATTTTATACGACTACAGTTATATTAATAACCTATTATATTTATACATTTATTTTTAGTGAGAAAGTGTATTATTGACTATGTATTAGTTGTTTTTTGACTAAATAAAGCATATATATTTGGTGTTACCAATGGAGTTGCTAGTTTTCAAAGGGTAATAGATACAATTATTAGACAAGAAAAGTTGCAGGAAACTTTTGCTTATTTAGATGATATAACTATATGTGGTAAAGATCAGGAAGATCATGATAAAAATTTAAAAATATATTTGGGACGCTGCTAGAAAATACAACTTAACAATAAATGAGGATAAGTCAAAATTTTCGCATGAATCGATTAAATTATTAGGATATAGCATAGAAAACAAAAATATTAAACCAGATCCTGACCGTTTAAAACATCTCATAGAATTTCCCATACCATAAAACAGCCCATCATTAAAACGAGCTTTAGGAATGTTGCTGTAGAAAAAGAGGCATATGCAATTGTTGAATCTCTCAAGAAATGGAGGCATTATCTTATTGGCAGACCATTTCGTTTGATCACCGATCAAACGTCTGTTTCTTTATGTTTAACAGCCGTCCTAATGGGAAAATAAAAAGCGAAAAAATTCAACGTTGGCGTTTGGAATTATCAAACGACATTGTTTACCGCCCAGGATCAGAAAATACAATATGTGATACGTTAAGTAGATTATGTGCCAGTTCTGGATTAGCACTAAAACTTTATAAATTACATGAGAGTCTTTGTCACCCAGGAGTAACTCGAATGGTGCATTGGGTCAGATCTAAAAACTTACCGTACTCAATAGAAGAAATCAAAAAGATGACGTCTGAATGCAGAATTTGCGCAGAAATAAAACCTCGTTTTTATAAACATAAAAATTTTCATATTAAAGCTTCCTCTCCGTTTGAAAGAATTTCCCTTGACTTTAAAGGCCCTTTACCTTCCTCAACACCTAACAAATATTTATTAACTGCAATTGATGAGTATTCTAGATTCCCTTTTGCATTTCCTTGTACTGATTGTTCTTCAGAAAATGTTATAATACATTTATCATATATATTTTCAATTTTTGGTTATCCAGACTACATTCATAATGACCAAGGAAGTTCATTTATGTTTCAAAAGTTTAAGGAATTTCTGTCTTTACGAGGAATTGCATCAAGCCGTTCTACCTCTTACAATTCTAGGGGAAATGGTCAAATCGAGAAAGAAAACGGGACAATTTGGCGAACAATCCAATTAGCATTAAAGTCTAAAGGTTTACAGATTTCCCAATGGGAAATGGTGCTTAATGAAACCCACTCCCCACGAAAGAATCGAAAAATCGAAAAATTGAGAAATCGAAAAGTCAAAAAATCGAAAAATCGAAAAATCGAAAAATCGAAAAATCGAAAAATCGAAAAATCGAAAAATCGAAAAATCGAAAAATCGAAAAATCGAAAAATCGAAAAATCGAAAAATCGAAAAATCGAAAAATCGAAAAATCGAAAAATCGAAAAATCGAAAAATCGAAAAATCGAAAAATCGAAAAATCGAAAAATCGAAAAATCGAAAAATCGAAAAATCGAAAAATCGAAAAATCGAAAAATCGAAAAATCGAAAAATCGAAAAATCGAAAAATCGAAAAATCGAAAAATCGAAAAATCGAAAAATCGAAAAATCGAAAAATCGAAAAATCGAAAAACCGAAAAATCGAAAAATCGAAAAATCGAAAAATCGAAAAATCGAAAAATCGAAAAATCGAAAAATCGAAAAATCGAAAAATCGAAAAATCGAAAAATCGAAAAATCGAAAAATCGAAAAATCGAAAAATCGAAAAATCGAAAAATCGAAAAATCGAAAAATCGAAAAATCGAAAAATCGAAAAATCGAAAAATCGAAAAATCGAAAAATGGTATTGATTATAGACATTTCACATTTGACAATTTAACATTACGTTTAACAACAAAAATAAAAGCTGTAAATTGTGTTTTATTTTTAAATAATTGAACACCGTTATTGAAAACTGCCCAGAAATGTTGAAGGTAAAATTTTGACGTACTCCTTTAAGAAAACGTTTTTTTTTAATTTCCCGCGGGATGTCAAAATCCATATCGGCAACAGTGCACATGTCCCTTATTTTCAAATCAAATACAACAATTTTCTGAAATATTTTATTGGAAGTCTTACAAAAAAATGATTGTGAATCATTTTTTAACCAAACACAATTTTATAAATAATCAAGTCAAAACTACAAAAAATCTTGTATATTCGATGTTACGAAATGCCGTTTTGTGTAAGAGTGGGTTCGAATCTGGGGTGGGGATTAATTAAATTAAATCTTTTTTATGTTTATTTTATTTTATAAATTAGTAAAATTCATAAATTATTCCAAAATTAGTTATTTTGACTTAATAACCTAGAATAATTTTTAAAATTTGTAGATTTTTCTTAGTAAGTCGTAGAAAAAATATAGTGTACAACTCGAGTGGATTCGTGCGATATGAAACAAAAGTTACTTCTAATATTATTTTCTATAATTTTTGTTCTATACAAAATTTTCCTAAAATGGTCCGTATTCGAGATATTTGATAAAATGTAAATAAATCAAATTTTATTAAAAAATGTTCAAATAAAAGTTATTTGTGATATAATTTTCTTTAATTCTTTGTTATACACAAAATTTCTCTAAAATGGACCATATTCGAGATATTTGAGAAAAAGTGTAAATCTCAAATTTTAAATAAAACTCAGAAACGGATAAAGAGAAAAACATAAAATTTTAAACTTAAGCTTTATTTCGTCCTGAGGTGAACTGATTATATTTTGGGCAGAGTCAGAACATCTGGGGGATACTTTATAGGTAGTTGTTTTTACATTTTATGAAATATATCCGTTATTTACGTTTAGAGAAGAAATTTTTTTAAATAATAGTTATTTCTAATATTATTCTCTATAATTTTTGATCTATACAAAATTTTCCTAAAATGGTTCGTAATTGAGAAATTCCGATTTTTAAGAAAATTGTTAAACTAAAAGTTGTTTGCAATATCGATCTCTATTTTTGTTTTATACATGATTTCTCTAAAATGGACCGTAATGGAAAAATTGGAGGAATAGTGTAAGATTTTAATTTTTCAGTATTTTCGTTGGCAATGAATACATATATAAAAAAGTGTTTCGAGTTAGAAGTATGTGGAAAATGAATATATTTAGTTTATCCTCTAAACATTTACAGAGGTGCTACAATAGGTTGTACAAAATAACCGGAAAAAGCCTGTAATAACTAGATAGGTAATTCATGTGTTGGACACATCTAGGCATGTTGCGATACTACTGATATGATACTGGTAATTAGAGGAAAAAGTGTAGTAAAGAGTGTTCTTTTATGACGTTTTCTGTATTATTTCCTTTATTAACCTTCAACCGATTTACCAAGCGTCTATCAAGCTTTGTATTTTTGTCTTTGTTTTTTGGGGGTTAGCTTCATTTGTTTTGTTGCACAGCAGATTTCTTATTTTATTTTACGTTTGGCTTGAGTCTTGGTCTTGAGTTTTTAATTGCGAATTGTGAAATTTTGAAGATTATGTTTAACATTATTCCGTACATTTTACATTATTATTAGTGGTAGTAGTTAGTTTTAAGTGGTTATTTTTAAGTAGTTATTGGTTTTATTTTGTTTATATAGGTACACTTTAGTTGACTTAGTTTAATTTTGTGCGAACTAATTATTAGTGGACATTATATTAAAATTTAAGACAAAAGTTGGAAACTGTGAATATACCATGGCCCCTCCATAAAGTCAATTATGGAAATACTTTAAGAAAAAAGATGCAAATACAGTGTCGTGTACCATTTGTTTTAAAAGTTACAAGCATTCCGGGAATACGACCAATTTCTTGAAACACCTCAAACAACATCCCCAAACTCAAAAAGAGAATAAAAGGTATTAAATTAACCTTGCATCTAAGTCTGCTACATCTTCGTCTCCTCTTTCTACGTCTGCTGCATCTACATCGGCCGCATCTACGTCTGCTGCATCTACGTCTGCGGCATCTGTCAGTAGTATGGTCAATATTAGTTCTCGGATGATACAAGAAACGCCTTCTACAAAGTTGTTAAGGAAGTGCAGGGACAACAGTTACTAGCAGCTAAGGTACAATATTATTAATTTGTTTTTTCCCATATCTAGATTTCATTGTATAAATTTGTCAATATATTTTTTTATTCTATTCCAGGATATTAAACGACCTTACACAATATCAGATGCCTTTCAACACGTCAGTTCGTTTAGTGGTAAGAATTCATTTATTAATATTTAGATGCAAAGCTGCATTTTTAAATAAATCTATGACATTATATAAATGGGAAACAACTTATTTTTAGAAGGTGGACCACGATATGCAGCAATAACTAACTGCATACTATATTTTATTTACCATGACAAACGTCCGTTTCATATTGTTAAAGATGAAGGATTTTGTTGTCTTAAGACACTAGCTCCAGCATATAAAATACTGTCTAAATTTAAAATAAAACAATTGTTGGACGAGAAATATACTGCCGTATGCCACTTATATAAAGAAAAGTTTAAAGAAGTCGGCGCATTTTCAGTAATAGTATAAGAGCCCACTGCAAATTTTGACCGTCATCTGATAACGAAATGAAATTAGTTCCAAAGGCATGTAACAACATTGTACTTTACCAAATTGCACCTGTGCCAATCCCTATCCTGAGCAAAGTAGTTAAAAAAAAATTATTTTATATTCAAAAAATCACATAAGACATGACAGCGACAATTGTGTTTTCCCTGAAAATTACAATCCTAATTCATTGTGAACCTAGCTTTTAAACCTGAATTACTAATATTTTTACCTACCTTTTAAACCATGTCTATGTATGAAATGAAGAAGGATGGCATTGTATAAACCATTTGCAGAGATAGTCAATAATAATTATAAACTCTTGTTAGACAATTATTTTAAACCATAATCATAGTAGTTTTTTTGTCGTTTCTATGGCAACCTGTAAAAATGAATCACAACAATAGGCATACAAATAAATTTTTAAATCAGCAAACTGATTCATATTTTTAACGATTTTTACCTACTAATCGTGGATAGATGTTTTTATGCGATGTTAAGAGGAAGTAAATGTTTCCCTTTAAAGATATATATCAAGATATAGTTGAATGTTATTTTCTGGAAAACTTTATTGGCAAACAAAATTAGCGCTGTCATGCCTTATGTGATTTTTTTAATATAAAAATTTTTTTAAGCCACTTTGCTCAGGATTGGGATTGGCACAGGTGCCATTTGGTAAAGTATAATGTTTTTCCATGCTTTTGGGGTATATTTCATTTCGTTATCAGATGACGGTAAAAATTTGCAGTGGGCTCTTGGGCGATAACATGTAACGTCTGGAGGGAAATGATGACATGCAAGAGCTTTTTGGGAGTAACCCTTCACTATCTGGATGTTAAGTTGTATGCTTTAATACATATATACTTATACAGGATGATTCATAACTATTGGGACATAGGCTAAGGGCAGGTTATTTGGACCAAAATATGGCGATTGGACCAAATATACCTTCATAAAATATGGCTGTGGAATAAGATACAGGGCGTTAAAGTTGAAATTTTTTTTCGTTTTTTTTTTCTGATAATGTCACTGTTTATTTATGAATTGTTATCAAAATCGGCATAAAGGCATATCTTTGAAAAAGAAATATTATTTTATATAATATTTCACATTTTGTTACAGGGGGCGCCACGTGAATGATTCCTGATGATGAAATTAGGTGGTAACTTTTTTTGGCGAAACTTTTTAGTGCTTTTGATTGGAAAATATTACCTAAAAATTATTTCTACGTAATATTGGCACTCTTGTTTAAACACGATAATTTCACCTGTTTTCGAGAAAAATGTAATTGAACAGTTCAGTGTCTCAGAAGGGGATTCCAAATAACACAATAAGAAAACTTGTAACGTAAGGCTTCTATTTCAACGGTAAAGCAAAATTAAAAACAATTTAACATAAAAAAAGCAAACTTAAATTAAATTTTCAATGTGACCTCCTCCGACTTCTATGCCTTTTCTAATTCTTTTAATAAAGGACTTTCGGATGGCAAAGAAAATATTATTCTGTCCCCTTATAAAATTACCCGCATTTTGTATGTTCCTCCAGAGTTCCTCTCGTGAATTAATTTCCTGGGTATAAACTAAGGACTTTATATGTCTTCATACATAAAAATCAAGAGGGTTATAGTCAGGACTTCTTGGTGGCCATTCAAAATTACTTCCTCTGCCAATCCAACGTTGAGGAAATATGTCACTTAGATAATTTCTAACAACTAATGGGAAATGAGGTGGAGCTCCATCCTGCATAAACCACATTTTCCTTCTTACATCTAGTGGCATATCATCCAAAATATCTCTAAAAGTATTTTGCAAAAAAAATAAATAGAAATCTCCATTTAAATTTGGAGGAAGACGATATGGCCCTAGTAGTTGGTCGCCTATAATGCCACACCAAATATTAAATTTAAACTCATGTTGAAAATGTCTTTCTTTACGAGCATGCGGGTTTTCTTCTTCCCAGTGATGACTGTTTCGATAATTAAAAACACCTCGTCTAGTAAAAGTCGCTTCATCGGTGAACATAATATTTTTAATAAAATTTCGGTCATCATTATGTTTGTTGAGAATACGTTGGCAGAACTGTAACCGTCTTGGGAGATCTCTTGGAAGCAAATTTTGAACAGGAGTGAAGTGATAAGGATGAAACTTTTCTTTTTTTAAAACTCTAATAGACGACTGACTTACTTCTGTTGTTATTGCCAGTTGACGTGAACTTACTTCAGGATTTTCATCTACTCGAACCAAAATTTTATCTTCTTCATTAGGTGTGATTTGTTTCGGACGACCACCCAGATTTTTACCATGAAATGACCCGGTTTCATCCAAACGATGAAATAGATTTGCAAAAGTTTTGTAATTTGGTTGCCTTCTGTCTGGATATTATAACAATTCATACTTTCTGGCTGCCATGCGACCGCAAAAATTTTCTTGTGCATATACACAAACCATGTCCCGCATTTCTTCATTCGTAAAATGATTGTGACGAGGCATTTCAGTCGAAAAAGCTTTAAAAAATGCGACAATAGATTATAATCTCACAGCAAAAATAATTCATTGGCAATAACTGACATTTACCAGACACAATTATCTGACAGTCCAAAGCACACTTTTCATAAATAAAATATTTTTTGAAATATCCTTCTGAGACTCTGAACTGTTCAATTGCGTTTTTGTCGAAAACAGGTGAAATTATCGTGTTTAAACAGGAGTACCAATATTACGTAGAAATTATGTTTACGTAATATTTTCTAATAAAAAGCACTAAAAATTTTCGGCAAAAAAACTTACTACTTAATTTCATCATCAGGAATCATTCTCGTGGCGCCCCCTGTAAAAAAATGTGAAATAATACATAAAATAATATCCCTTGTCCAAAGATATGCCTTTGAGCCGATTTTGATAACAATTCATAAATATACAGTGAGATTATAAAAAAAAACGAAAAAGAAATTCGCCCTGTATTTTATTCCACAGCCATATTTTATTAAGGTATATTTGGTCCTATCGCCATATTTTGATCTAAATAACCTGCCCTTAATCTATGACCCAATAGTTATGAATCACCCATAAATTCTATAAACTTTTATTATAGGCACAGTTCTAAAATATTCCATCATTGCTACAAGGGAATTGTCAGAAAGCCACACCAGCGACTATCTTGGACAACAGCGGTGGATATTTTAAGCACATGGATAATCGATTTGAAAAAAATTATTGCTGTTGTTACTGACAATGGTGCCAATATTGTAGGGGCGGTTGCAAAAGCCGAAAACTTGGAGAAAAATAAACATACGGTGAACTTAGTGGTGAAGTGTGTGATGGAGAATGCAAGTATTTCTCCACTAATATCGAAAATTCGAGATATAGTGAAATGGGCAAAGAGCTTAAATCTATTAACCCTCTGCAAGCAAAAGAAACTCTTCTTGCAGAATGCAAGAAGAGATTTGGCAAGATTGAACAATGTCTTCTAATTTCATCCAAACCTGGAGATTTTTTATTTTTTAGATTATTTATTATTTCTAAGACCTCCGATGTGTTTGTTGGAAATAGATACATAGTATTTTCCAAAAAATCTAAATTATCTTTATAATTATTCAGATCTGGTATTCTGCCAGCTAAATTTTCTCCAATTGTACTAAAGTAAGTATTAAAGTGATTTACAATTTCATCCGTTCTTTTACTGTTTTTCCGTCTAAAAGCTTAATTTCCTCAATGTTTTTATTTTGCTTTTGTTTACCGCAAATATCTTTTACGCATTCCCAAACGGCTTTAGATGTATTTTTATTAGCTTCAATTTGTCGAGAAAAATATGTTCTCTTGGCTTTTTTAATTATATTATTTAATCGATTATTATAGTTTTTGTATTGTTCTTTTAATTCTATATTATCTGGATGTTTTAAGCTATATTTGTACATTGTCTGCTTTTTTTTAATACTTTTTAGCAAACCTGGTGTCACCCATTTTTTTTTTATAAATTTCTTTCGTTTTTATTAAAACTATGTTTGTCTTTTTATTTATAAAAGATTTTAGTTTAGCTATAAAGTTTTCACACATGATATCTGGGTTCATTTCATTATAAAGTTCATTCCAAAGATTCATTAATTAATTCTTGCTTTAAATTTTTATAATTAATATATCGTATAATATTTTGTGAAGGCTCTTCGATACTTACTTTATCTGTGCTAAATGTGAGGCCTATTGGGCAGTGGTCTGTTATATGGTACCTAAATATAAATGATTTTATATTTGCAGTTTCTGAGTTAGCCCTAGTTTGTATCCAAAATTGGTCCAAACAAGTTTTACTTGGTAAACGTGTGTATTCATTGATATATGATATAAAGCCCTGAGAACTTAATATATTTTTATATTCTTCGATACAGTCGCTACTGTCTAAAATATTCATGTTTAAATCTCTTACGATAATATTTATATCACTGCGATGAAAATGATTTAAATAATTTAACAATTCTAAATTAAAAATTACTGGAGAGATGGATGGTGATCGATACACGGCAGTAATATCTATTGTATTTTTGAATGACATTATTTGTATTTTCAAACATTTTACATCCAAATGAGATTTAATAAATATCAATATTCCATCATTTTTGTTTAAGTTTCCTTCATTATATAAAATATCGTAGTTAGGGATTTGGTGTAAGTTGGGGTCAAGTAGCTGATATGTTTCAGTTAATACTATCAGATCAAATTAAACGGTCTAATACTATAAACAATTTATCGATATTTTTTTCCACGAATTGATTTAATTGAAGTATGTTTTGTGCCTCTATAGGTTCATTTTCATATTGTAAGATAAACGGATCCATTGTTTACAGTTTATAAATGAAATTATATTTATTAATAATTTAGAAAATATATTAATAGTTAAAGTTCCCAATAGTAAGGAAAAAAGAAATAAAATTAAAAATAGTAAAAAGATTAGGTCCAAAGTAAAACACTATACTTTTTCTACGAACTCTATTATGTCATGTAGGTACCTACTCAAATGAAAAAAAAAAAACAAACGTTAGCAAATGCTTTATTTTGTGTTAGGAATAACAAAAAATTAACCAACAATTAAATATTTCAGAAATATTATTTATTATTTAAATATTGATTTATTGTTATATTTGAACAATTGTTCAAAATTATGGGGGTTTCACACTCAAGCTTTTTATTTATTGAGGTAGATGCCGACATATTTGTTCTACTGTTAAATGTCATTTCAGATGATGATGCGCCATAATCGGATGAACTAGTAGTTTCCTAATTTTGTACAGATTGTAAAATTTTGGTTTGTATTTGGTTTTTACTGTTCGTCGATTCATCAACATATCCTTCCGCAACACTACTAGATTTCCAACCACCGTGCTTTTTTAACAGAAGCAAGTCACCTCCTGCATCCACTAATAGCGTTGCGTATGTTCTGCGGAAACAGTGCCCAGTGTAATCTTGAGGATTCGGAAGCGTTAAAAACTGAGCAATTTCGTTAGGAAATTTACTGATTTTATTAATTCCAACAACCTGTCTGCTACACTTTCCATTCTGATAGTTAATAAAGAATCTTGAATTAATTTGATCCATGTTTGCGGGACGTAGGCTCATATATTTTTTAGAAATATCATAAAAGGGTCCAGAAATATGAAATGAACGCGGAACTTTTGTTTTTGTATTACGGATTTTAACTAACAGAATACTTCCAGTATCCTTTACATCGCTTATTGTTAAATCTTTTAGTTCGTGGCAACGACAAGCGCCAGATAATCCAAAAACTAATGCTACCTACAAATATTAGTAGTTATGTATTAAGTATTTGTTAAAATAAAAGTAATAATTCCGTTTCCTTTGTTATTAAATATTTATAGTCAGGTGCATTCTTTAGGAAAGTCTTTATGTCTTCAGGCGAAAAAATTTTGGATTTTTGGCTTTTAAAACCATCAGATTTTCTTTTCAAAAGCGAACGTAACTTTCAATATTTACTAATATCGACATCATTTTTAACAGAGAGTGTAGTTCTTAGCATCGAATAAATGAACCATAACGTCGACGGTTTAAAATTTGAACATATTTCTCCAAAGTATGCTAGTAGTACAGTTTCCGAAAATGATTTCACTTTATTTTTTTCTCTCCAGTCCAAAAATTTGATATAAATTTCTTCATATCTCTTTTTTGATTTGGCCGGTAATAAATCTGAAGAGGTTTCTTCAGCTTTAAAAATAATTTCTGAGGGAGTACAATCGCTTTCTGACTCAGACATCATGAAAATGTGTTAAATTTAGGACGAACTGAAACTGACAGTTCTCAAAAGTGATAAAACTTCAAATAAACAAATAAAAACCAGGAAACTAGATGTAGTTTAATTTGCACTATTTTTATACATTTTTATTTTATCTTTAATTCATTAAAGTTTAGGTAAAAACGCATATAGAATTTAATGAGCATCTTTTTATTTCATTATTAATAATTATAAGCTGCCAAAATATTATACGAGGCGACTGATATATGAAAATATGTAACAACTTACTTTCGTCACTAGAGACGAAAGTAAACGTTATGGGATTTTTTCTCACTAGTGACGGAAATCAAGTTTTCGCTGAAAGTATCCTGTGGCGAAAGATGTCTTTTTGTAAGAGTTCGTAGAAAAAAATATTTTTATAGTTTATAGTTTTACTTTTTCTTCTTACTTCTTGTATTTTTAGGGCTTATGTTATCCTTTTTTCGTTTATTAGATTCTGCACTCTTAGAATCTGTTATCGCTTCTAAATTTTCACTTTCATCTTCTTCTTCGCTGTTCGAGTTACTTTCACTATTACTTTCTTCTTCGTCTGTTTTTATATTTCCTTTCTCCAATTCTTCCACAGTAAAATATTTTCCATTAATTAGAAGCTGCAGTCCTCTTATTTTAGCATTACGTTTTTTATTTAGAGCATATTGCAGATGAATTCTCAGAATTTTTATATCTTCTCTATCTTCTTTAGATAAATGGTCGCAGATAGATAATCCTTTATCTTTGAGTTGTTTGAGTTTCTCTATATTTGCAAATAACGTTTTTTTTGTGAGATTTGAAATAAATTCTACTAATATTGGAGTGTTTGGGCCTTTTCCTAGTTTGTATATATTGTTCAAATGTTCTACTTTTATATTGCACTCTAGATTATTATTAAGGACACTAACAGTTTTTTCAATTATATTTTCATTTCCTTCTGTTTTTATTTTAAAAATAATAATAATATTTCTTTTTAAATTTCTTTCCAATTTTCTGTTTTCGTCTTTAAGAAGAACTATTTCTTTACGAGCATCTTTTAATTCAATAAATAATGTTTCGGTAACATTTTTAATTTCACTTTTTAGTTCTTTCTTTATTTCCTCTGTTTGCATCTGGTTGGCCATTAACAAAAGTTGGAATAATTTCCTTTGATCCTCTGGTACATTTTCCATTAGACTCATAATCGTACTAAACAGTTTACTTATTCATGTAAAGAAATAAAATTATCAATATCGACTCGAAATTTTTCTTTAATGTTGATTGTTAAACTGAGTTGATGGCAACAAGAGAAGGTGACGGAGTATTAAGTTTAAGGTGCAAAGGTTAATTTCAGCAATTATGGGCCACGTGAAAAGTCAAATTCTTTGTAAATCCAAAGTAACTAAGTTGATTTCACAGGTAATCGGGCTCCAATAATAACCATTTTACCACTCAAAAACTAATTTATTTACCACTTTTTTCACTGTTTATGAAGATGTAAATAAACCTAAAATTTGCCACTTATATTACAAATATCCAGTTACATCAAGAACTTCTTGAACGGGATTTTGAAAATAGAGTGATATTTTGTGAATGGTCCCAACAAAAAATTAATCAACAAAGAAATTTATTTGGCGATGAATCGACTTTTCATAAAAATGGAGGTTTAAATAGGCATAATTTTCACTATTATTCTACAAAAAACCCACACATTATAGTCACTCATAGCTAAATAAGGTGGTCATTAAATGTTTGGGGTGGCATTGTGGGTGATTATGTGATAGGGCCAAACTTTTTTGAAGGACGAGTAAATAGTGCAGTTGAAAATCATTTGCTTATGTTACTCGAAGATGTTCCCCTTCACATTCGCCAACAAATGTGGTTTTTGCACGATGGTGCACCAGTCCATCACACTGTAGTAATTCATAATTATTTAAATAATCACTTTCCAAGACGGTGGATCGGAAGAGGAGGACCGATAGGGTGGCCAGAGCGATCACCGGATTTGAAAAAAATTAATTTTTTTCTGCGGGGTTATGTAAAAAACAAAATATATAATGTCCTACAACGACAAAAGAGGACATGAAAACTCGAATCAGAAATGTATTTCAAAGTATTGATGTTCAAATGCTAAGAGTCAGTCATTCGAAATTCGATTACAAAACTGTATTGATGTTATGGGACATCACTTTGAACAACTTTTATAATTATGTTTTAATTGTTTTGTTTGTTTTTGAGTTTTTTTGTATTCACACATATTATTTATAACTGTTGATAAAGAGTTTTTTTAGGAAAAACTAGTTTAATTTATCGAAATAACCAAAATTTTCATTTATTGTTAAAAAATATCGATAAATATTAACTTTAGGTATAGGGAATGCTTTATAAAAATGAAAGACTTGGAACAGATGATTTCACTGGTAATATAAAATATAGGGTGTCCCATTTAAATAAAACAAGAAAATCAAGGGTCTGAGTATTGAGTCTCCCTGTATACAAATAAACAGATAATAAAAATATAACTAAAAAAAAGTATAATACATCATATTATAAAATTCGTGTGGGTAAAAAAAAATTTTTTCTACAGTGTGTAATTGGCTGCTGGACGTTAGATTATCTACGATTCTCTCACAAAAATGTCAATTCCTTGAAAAATACACTATATAACATAGACAAACCATATATTAGAAGAATGGAAAAAAGAGTAAAGAAAATCTAAAATAATATACTGGGGTTATCATTAAAAAAAACATATGTTTGATTCGTATACGAGCTATGCAACACCCTGTATACCTCCCAATAATTTCAAAATGTTAACCCCAAACCTGTTCATAATTTTCCTAATACCCTTTTTTAATATCTCTTTCAACAAGGAAGATATCGAACTTTTCCACCAGATTGGTCACCCTGTATATGGGTTGGGCATGGGTCATGGGCTGTATAAAGCATTAAAGCATGAATAGCGTCATTTATTAAAACTTGAAATTCAAAATGTTTGTTTTCCGTAAAATAAACACTTTTTGATCGCAACATCCCTAACATCAGATTTTTAGGAAAAGAATTACACTATCCTACGCATACCCATAACCTCAACCTCCATTTTCGATTATTATTATTATTATTATTATCATTTATATCCCGTATCATTTGGAATGCAAGGTCAATTAAAGGCAATAATTCCAAATAATAATTTCCTGCTAAAAAACGATAAGCAATATCATGCGTCTAATATCAATTGTAATAAAGTTCACTTGTCTAAATTTTTCACTACACAATAAAAACTATTTAAAAAATATTAGGACGTTACATAAAATTAATGTTTTGGCATTTAAGTGAGAAAATAAATTATTGTTTGTAAATTGCAGACAAAATAATTTAAATTGGCTATATATATTGTAGTTTGCTGTATTTAATATTTAAGATTGGAATTTGATATGCAGGGTGGCCCATCGAAAACGTACCGCAAGGCATTACAGGGTTAAAAAGAACTTTTCGACGAAATCCAAAAACACGTCAAGTTTGTTTGTCAAGGGGATACCTTTTGACGCAAGAAGCACAGTAAAACCTTCAACCCCCTCAATAGGGGTGTGTCATCTTCCAATTTTTTTACAGGGGAAGAGGGTCAAGTGATACCTCATTAAAAGGGTCTTGTCATTGTCTATTTAACGCTACTGAGTTTTTGAAAATCGAGCCACTCGTTTAGAAAATTATGGAGGCTTGAAAGTTAAACAATAATGTGTGACAGAAAATGCAAAAACCCATTTCATTTAATTTGAAACCTTGTCGTATCTTTGAAATTACTTTATTTATACCCAGATTTAAAATAAAATTCTTCATTAACTCGAAAAACTAAAATATTTGTTGCTATAATGGTATTTTTTCAAATGAACTTTTGTTTTTGGTGCTTTGCAGATTCTTTATGCTCTTTTTTGTTGGTAAAAAGTTATCGGGTTTTTTTCTTCACATTTAAATCAAAGTACTTGCTAGATACCTGTCTTATGGTTAGTGTTTCAGTGTCATTGTCATTGTGAACATTACATTTATCAATTACGGTGTACTCAATTGCAGAAAGAGTGGAAATGATTGAGCTTTTTTTCAGAAACAATGTGCAAGAACAGAATGGAGATGACTTCGATCGTCGTTTACAAGTTTGCGAAATTATGAGTGAGCGAGAATTGCACAATGATATTTTCCTATTTAATGTGTGTTTTTCGTATGAGTGTTCTTTCTTCCTAGACGGTTTAGTGAATCGCTACAATTGCCATTACTGGGCTGACAGCAGCAATCCAAGGATTTTCCACGAGACTTACACACAACATCCCGAGAAGTTAAATGTATGGGCTGGTATTTTTGGAAATTTCATTGTATGTCCTTTTTTTAGTCCTGGAAATTTAATAGGCGATATGTTCATGGATTTTCTACAAAATTCCATCGACCCAGCTCCAACAAATATAGAGAACGATCCCTCATACAACGAACAGGGACTGATTTTCCAACAAGACGGAGCTTCTCCGCATTACTAGCTAAATGTGCGCAATTATTTAAATGACACATTTCCATGACGATAGATAGGACGAAGGAGCGCAACTGAGTGGCCACCTTGGTCACCCGACTTAAGTTCTTTAGATTTTTTCTTATAGGGACACATAAAAAGAGTTTCGAAGAAGAATTATTAACAAATGTCGCGATGTGACACCGCAAATGCTCCAAAATATACGATAATGGTTTGAAGATAACTTGTATCACTGTATGCAAGTTGGCAGGCAGCACTTCCAGCATTTACTTGACTAATACGGTAAGTACTGAATCGCTTTTTGCATTTTGCGTCACACATTATTTTTCAACTTTCAAGCCTCCTTAATTTTCTAAAGTAGTCGCTCGATTTTAAAAAATTCAGCAGCGTTGTATAGGGAATGACAAGACCCTTTTATTGAAGTATCACTTGACCCCCTTTCCCTTTGAAAAAATTTGGAGGATGACACCCCTACTGAGGGGGATGAAGGTTTTACTATGCTTTTTGCGCCAAAAAGGCGTCCGTCCCGTTGATAAACAACTTGACGTGTTTTTGGATTTCACCGAAAAGTTCTTTTCCCGCCTGTAATGCCTTGTGGTACGTTTTCGATCGGCCACCCTGTATATGATTTGTGGGGTGTAAAAAAAATCAGGAGTGTATTTAATACAAATACAGTTCTGCTCACTAATTATTACTGTGATTGACAGAAACTTAAAACAAATGTTTTATATTGTCAATAAATAATATGTCCATGGGCGCCGTCCAAAAAATTTCCAAGAGGGGCAAGTCTTATAGCCAAGTTCAAGACGCTTTAGTCGAAAGCCATAGCGAAAAGTCCAAAATCAGAAATCCAGGGCGGGGCAGACGCTCCTTCTTGCCCTCGTATGAATGTGTCCCTTAAAGTTGACCACAAACGGGAAACTTTTTTATTATTAGTTTATTACTGCAAGCACGAAACTAAAATAACATTACCAGTAAACGGCCGCCTGGCTGCGTGGGGATAACTCTCGAGTATGCAACATTGACCATCTGTGTGTATTGTGCCATCGTGCCGTCTGTCTGCGCTGTGGCTGTGTGAATAGGCACACAATGACAGATATACCCACAATCCCAATGCAGCCGGGCGGTTGGCAACGTTGATATTATTAGTTTCCTTCTCAACCTATTGCGAAGTCTCTGTAGTTTTTGCTTTAACACTAGCAAACCGTAGTGGAAGGTTTTGAATAGCTGATACTCTATATGTATACAAAATTTCATATTTATATAATTAACAGCATTTTTGTGAATGCTAAATTTTTTCATCGCATCAATGAAAAATGTCTACACAATACAAAATTAAAAAAAAAATTAAAATAGTATGATGTTCTACACACCAACGTATTATCTACTTAATGTAGATTTACTAATTGCGGCCCTGGAAAAAATGTTGCTTATCTCAACCATTTCGCCTTTTAAAGAAACGATAGCAAAATAAACCTAGATTAACTGCAAGATATTAAATCAAAATGTTTTGAAAACAACCCGTATTCAGCATTCCGAATAATCCGTTCTTCACCGCGAGTATCTGGACAATAGTTATTTATTGCCTCTTGATCCTACTTGGGGGAACTCTAGCTTTCAGAACACTTTGTACCATCTACACATAGAAGCAAGAAAAATCAATAGACCTGGCCAATGTTTACCTTTCTAGTTAACCCTCGAAGTTGAATTTCCGAAGGGAGGAATTACATTAGCCAATATGGAATTTGCAGAGTCAACGACTTATTTCTTAGAAGCTCTTATCCAAAGCTGTTCTAAGTACTAAGAAAAAGTACTTATTAAGTTTTTTTTAATACGAATTAAGAACTAATTCAAATATAAGTAAAGAAGGAAATACTTAACATATCAAGTAAATTACCCAAAGGATGAGGCATGGATTACATGGAATTATGAACTGCCGTAAATCTTTACCATATTTAGAGTCAATGTCACTTCAGTGAAAATTATGTAATTTTATGAAGATCGTATGTCTGTGATAGAAGATACAGTCACTGAAAGAACGTAAGTCTGCCATAGCACCCAACGCAAATATTGCTTATAACAAGAAAAGTATTCAATAGTTTTTAATGATTATGTTCTCATTTAATAGATAATTTAATACTCTAAAACACCAAATGTATTTAATACTATACAGGGTGTTGCACTTTTTTATTTGCGTGACTCCAAAAACAATTTATATTTAGTTCAAATACCCTGTACTCATTATTATTTGGCTAATTATATGCGTGTTGATTATTGTACAAGCTGAGAAACGAGCCATTTTTACTTTCCTATCTGTATACAGATATAAGGAAAGTATAGGAATCATGATTTTTTTCGACCTCGAGTTTTCGACGGATTTTTACGTTTTGAGGTCCCCTGAACCCGTTTTGACTATTTTCGCGATGATGTCTGTGTGTGTGTGTGTGTGTGTGTGTGTGTGTGTGTGTGTGTGTGTGTGTGTGTGTGTGTGTGTGTGTGTATGTGCGTGTGCGTGTGCGTGTGCGTGTGCGTGTGCGTGTGCGTGTGCGTGTGCGTGTGTGTGTGTGTGTGTGTGTGTGTGTGTGTGTGTGTGTGTGTGTGTGTGTGTGTGTGTGTGTGTGTGTGTGTGTGTGTGTGTGTGTGTGTGTGTGTGTGTGTGTGTGTGTGTGTGTGTGTGTGTGTGTGTGTGTGTGTGTGTGTGTGTGTGTGTGTGTGTGTGTGTGTGTGTGTGTGTGTGTGTGTGTGTGTGTGTGTGTGTGTGTGTGTGTGTGTGTGTGTGTGTGTGTGTGTGTGTGTGTGTGTGTGTGTATCCACCATAACTCATGAACCGATACAAAGAAAAACATCAAATTTTAAACTTAAGCTTTGTTCCAGCGTCCAATAAGCTGATTAGATTTTGGGCAGTGTCGGAACATCTGGGGGGTACTTTATGGGTGGTCATTTTTATATTTTATGAAATATATCTGTTATTTACGTTTGGGGAAGAAAATTCTTTAAATAAAAGTTACTTCTTATATTATTATCTAAAATTTTTGTTATATACAAAATTTTTCTTAAATGGTCCGTATTCGAGAAATTTGACAAAATGTGAAAAAATATTTTTTTATAAAAATTGTTCAAACAAAAGTTGTTTGACTGCTGACAAAAATGAGGCTCATACAGGCAGTCATAATACTCATCCTTATGTACGCCTCGACGGCATGGAGGGACACCTGTAAAACAAACAGGAAGAAGATCCAGAGTCAGCAGATAATCAGCTTGAGATGGGCCTCAAATGCCTACAGATACACTAGAAACGACGTAATCAGGAGTTATCTAGAATCCAAAAGGATCCTAGACCTCATACACAAGAAGGCCACTAATACCTTCGAAAAATTAAGGACCCATCCAAACATGGAACCAAGAACTGTCTAAATGCTGATATCGTAGGCTTACTGCCAAAATTGACCAAGTCAGATAAACATATATCATTTGGTCAATTGACATAAGTGGTCAATAAAGATCCATAATGATTTAGAATTATGTTTTGACGTTTGACAACCCCCTAAAATAATTTTAGTGTTTCTAAGTAGTATGAAAATTCGAATAATTAAATTTGAAAAGGGAATTTTGATTTGAAAAAATTGTAAAACGACATAAGTGTACAATAAAGATCCATATTGGTTTAAAATTAAGTTTTGACGTTTGACCATCCCCTAAAATATTTTTTATTTTTTTAAGTAATGTGAAAATTTGAAAAATTAAATTTAGATATAAAATTTCGACTTGGAAAAATGGTCAATTGACATGAGTGTACAGTAAAATCTATAATAGTTTACAATTATGTTTTTATGTGTGACTACCCTAAAATAATTTAATGTGCCTAAGTAGTGTGAAAATTCGGAAAATCAAATTTGGAAATCGAATTTCGGCTCGAAAAAAGTGCTCAATAAAGATCCATAACGATTTAGAATTATGTTTTGACGTTTGGCCACCCCCTAAATTAATTTTAACGTGCCCATGAAGTGTGAAAATTCAAATTTGGGATAAACAGAGGTATTGATCAAAGTAAAAACACAAGTTTTATGTATTTTGTCCACGACTGTTCTATAAAACATTCATTATACTTGTACTTCCTTAAGAATATTCAATAGTGAATAATGATCCATTAGTCACGGTATGACGTCACGACAGCACGTATGTCTAAACTAATATGAAAATATTCTTTATAGGTAATCGAAAAATCGAAAAATCGAAAAATCGAAAAATCGAAAAATCGAAAAATCGAAAAATCGAAAAATCGAAAAATCGAAAAATCGAAAAATCGAAAAATCGAAAAATCGAAAAATCGAAAAATCGAAAAATCGAAAAATCGAAAAATCGAAAAATCGAAAAATCGAAAAATCGAAAAATCGAAAAATCGAAAAATCGAAAAATCGAAAAATCGAAAAATCGAAAAATCGAAAAATCGAAAAATCGAAAAATCGAAAAATCGAAAAATCGAAAAATCGAAAAATCGAAAAATCGAAAAATCGAAAAATCGAAAAATCGAAAAATCGAAAAATCGAAAAATCGAAAAATCGAAAAATCGAAAAATCGAAAAATCGAAAAATCGAAAAATCGAAAAATCGAAAAATCGAAAAATCGAAAAATCGAAAAATCGAAAAATCGAAAAATCGAAAAATCGAAAAATCGAAAAATCGAAAAATCGAAAAATCGAAAAATCGAAAAATCGAAAAATCGAAAAATCGAAAAATCGAAAAATCGAAAAATCGAAAAATCGAAAAATCGAAAAATCGAAAAATCGAAAAATCGAAAAATCGAAAAATCGAAAAATCGAAAAATCGAAAATTCGAAAAATCGAAAAATCGAAAAATCGAAAAATCGAAAAATCGAAAAATCGAAAAATCGAAAAATCGAAAAATCGAAAAATCGAAAAATCGAAAAATCGAAAAATCGAAAAATCGAAAAATCGAAAAATCGAAAAATCGAAAAATCGAAAAATCGAAAAATCGAAAAATCGAAAAATCGAAAAATCGAAAAATCGAAAAATCGAAAAATCGAAAAATCGAAAAATCGAAAAATCGAAAAATCGAAAAATCGAAAAAAAATCGAAGAATCAAAAAAAAAATCGAAAATAAATCGAAAAAATAGAAAAAAATCGAAAAAAAATCGAAAAAAAAATCGAAAAAAAATCGAAAAAAAAAAACGAAAAATCGAAAAAAAAAATCGAAAAAAAATCGAAAAATCGACAAATCGAAAAATTGATAAAAACGTAAAATCGAAAAGTCGAAAAAACAACAGTTAGTTACCTATGTTTAATAAAAATTTTCCATTCTACACTTAACTTTGATTTAATAAAGAAACCATAATGGTCGTGGACAAAGTATAGTATTAGACTCGCAATTTATGGCCATTATTCACTCGGGTGACTTGCGTGAATAATGGCTACCATAAATTGCTCGTTTAATAATATACTATTGTTGTTTTTTTAGTCTAGAAGAAAATATTTTAAGATAACTTTATTACCAAATTATTAATATCACTATTAAAATTATTTAATAACTTTTATAAATCTGTTTTAAAATTATGCCGTTTGTTTTAGAGGAGAAGCATGGAGACTACACAAGGAGCACGCACTCAAGTGTGCCAGAGTATGTCCGCGCTTTATCGTATAAATAAAGCTTTCTTTTTTCACCACTAGCGTCGCTAATTTTTCTTTTGTACCGGTCTGAATATAGATGAATAAACAAATGTGAAAATAAAGTAACCGATTATTTAATTAACGTAAACACGTGTCAAATGTTTTTAAATTAAATAAATATAATTAGAGTTATAATTAATTAATTAATTAATTAATAATTTATTAGAATTATTTATTTTATTTCAAACTACCGCCTCATTCTCTTATGCCATTTTGGTACTTATGGAACACTAGCGCCCTCTTAAAATACTCTGTTTAACACAGTACGCTTGTTATACATGGAGTGCGTGCTCCTTGTGTAGTCTCCATGAGGAGAAGGTACAAATATGGGCTACCATTTGGTTTAATTGACATATCTGACACATTTTTAGTGTAATTTACGTTTTTTTTCTTTTTACAAGTTAACTAGAACCTTTTATTAATATTATGCGGTCCGTTTTTGTTCTTTTTGCGGAAGCTTTTCTAAAATTTTATTTTGTTCAAATAAGAGTGACATAATAGCAGTCATTTTTAAAGTGATACAAATATGGGCTACTACAGAAAATACCTACAAATATTAACTTAAACGTTTTATTCAATGACTAAATTGCAAAAAAAGGAGCAATTACAAAATTAACACACTACTAATCAAAAGTCACAAACATAGTCATCTCTGTCAGCGCCGGCACAGTCCACATGGCACCATAAACTGCACATTAAACACTGAACCCAGAGTTCACCTTTGCGATCTTCAGAAAATCTACTTTCCCAGAATATGCATTCCGCATCTAAATCATCTGGTTTCTTTTGTCCATACATATCATCAATATCTGTTTTTCGTCGTCTCCACTTTCAGACTCTTCTATCGACTGCTGCTTTTTATTCTTCTTTGATGCTTTGGACATCGATATCTTTTCGGCTGATTGATATTTTTTTTTTAACCTGTTTAACATTTTGCTTATTTTTATTGGTAGTGCTCAACAATAATTCATCTTTATAAGGGGAGGAAGTATTTACCGCTGCTTGCGATGCTTTCCTACCCCTATTAGTTGTTTTCTTTTTAGATATCGGAACTGGCGAAATATCAAAGGATGACAACATTTTTCTTGGCATTCCAGATGGTCCAGGTTGAACGTTGTCCTGATTGGGTGTCTCTATATTCGATTGAGATGTGCTTGGTGTGGTCATTCTTTCAGAAGCCGAATCGGACAAAACATTTGTGGTGACACTCAATTCACTTTCAGCGGTGCAGTGTTCTTTTTCTGCTTCTATTTCCGCAGCAAGAAAGTCCGCTTTTGAAAAATATTTTTATTCAACGGAAAAATTCCAGTAGCGCGGAATCCATTTACTGCAATTTCTCCAGTCTGGGTTTTGAGATAGGCCTTTCCAAAAAGTTTGCCAATGTCATATTGAGATAAGGGACGATGATTGTAGCGAATCCATTGTCTAATCTCCTCACTGTAATAAGCCATTAACGCACCCATGAAAGTTTTGTCAGGAGGCTGTAGTTTACGGGTGGAATGAGGGGGTAATGAGATTATTACCACGTGATTTTCTCTAGCCGTATTGACAACTTCTAGGTTACGCGTATGACTATAATGCCCATCTAAAATTAGAAGAACAGGCGAAGTTGCAGACGGTTTTACAGTGTCAATAAAATGTCTGAACCACTGGGCGAATGACGTAGCCTGAACCCATCCGCTAGGATGAACTGCTGATTTTGATCCTGGAGGGGTGCCTTTCATTATTGAATATTCATATATTTTCTAGGAAATATGAGCCTCGGTGCTACAAAGTCTCCCCGGCTCTCATGCAGGCTATCAAAGTGATTAAATAACCCCGCTCCAATGAAGTTAAAGAGGCAATTTGTCTTTTTCCCTTACGACCGACTACTTCAGAGACCTTATTTTGCACAACAGTCAGACTGGTCTCATCCACATTATACATGCGATTAGCTGGGGATTTGTATTTTTCATACGCTTCCTGCAAAAGCATAAAAAAGTTGTCAACACTTTCTTTGTTAAACCCTTTGGCGCGAGCGAAAGATGTCCCAGTGGGTTTTCTAACTGATAAGGTATTTTTATGCCTTTGCAAAAATAGATCTAACCAGCCCCTTCCTGCTGCTTGTGTGTTTCCAAAAGGATGCTTTATGCCGTTTCTTTCTGCCAAGCAAAATGCCATACGTTTAATATCTTTGCGGGTTAAGCCATAAGACTTCCATTTCAAGGATGTAGCGAACTAATGTTTCTTCCAATTCTGGATTTAAAACTGTACCTCGACCAAGTTTAATTTGAACAATCTGTTCTACGCTAAGATGGTCCATTTTGGCTAATCGCAGCACTGTAGTCCTTGGAACGCCAAAAGGTTTTGCTGCTTTTAGAGTACCCATTCTTTTTTCTCTTACTGCTTGATCAGCCCTTTTCATATCCTCTGTATCCCACGTCTTTCTTTTCTTGGCGCTTAAATTGGAAGTTACCATAAGTTTCTTGCGTGGCATTCTAAGCCAAAACACACAATGAAATAGAGATTGATACAAATATGGGCTAGCCCATATTGCTAACGCAAGACCAGCCCATATTGCAAATAAGCGCAATTGAATTGATAATTTTACAAATATTTTATATATTTAATCTATGTAAATTAAAAAACAAAAACTAAAAATACAAACCTTGTGCTCAAGTCTGATCGTTAAAAATCGACTTTGACATCAAAAACAATTGAGTTACAGCCACAAAATAAGTACCACTGCAAAATTTATAAACACTGTAAAATACCAATTCAGACTAAACAAAACCACCTTTGCGAAAAGAAGAAACCAGTAATCACTAAGCGATTAAAAATGCTAACGCGCATATAATTGTGATGTCAACCAATAGATGGCTATCATTGTACTGGAAATATTACCGTAGCCCATAATTGAATCGGTCATTTTGAAAGGGGTCACATCTACTTTTTTGACATTTTCACTTTTTGGCGATTTTACATTCAGCATGCCTAGAAGCATCCGTTCAAGATGAAAACGGTTCATCTTTCAAAATTCTTACCGCCTACTCACACCACACAAAAATCAGTTCATATCAAAAACGGGTTATTTTCAGAAGATAATAACCCCTTCTCAAAATGAATCGTGTTTTGTTCCCACCGCCAACGTTTTATTAGGTATTATCCCAGTATATATACCAATCAGTATTGGCACTCTGAGGCGGCACGTTTGATCTTTAAAAGTAGAAATTTTAGTTGACACTTGACGTTTTCGGGATATGAAAAGTTTTCTTTACACGGACTTGGTATACCTGGTTAGTTGAATTTTTGTTCTGCTGCTTTTCAAATTTGTGTGTATGAGCGAGATGTGAGATACCTTTATAGACAATGGTTGAACAACTTAATTACTTTGAAGAAGAAAATAGATTAGATATCAGGGCAGTCTTCGCAAATGTGAGAAGGCAGAACCGTTTTAAAGTTTTTTTTATATATGTGAAATATTACTTTTTAGTGAAAAGTTTATTTACTTTTAGTTCAAAATATAACGTTAGCTTAATAATAATAATAATAATAATAATATTTATTCAGAAAGCAGAATCCATATACATAAAATAGTGAAACACAAGAAGTTTTAACAAAAATACAAGGATTATCTACTATACTGAAAAGGAATCGTATTCATCGTAGCCTATCAGAAGACAGACTAAAATGGTTTTCAATACGCCCGGTCAAAATTAATAGTTTAAATATAAACACCCCTTAAATGTAGTACATATATAAATACATAATGGATACACATAAAAAAAATGAAAATTGTAATTAATAACAAACAAAGACATCATAAATACCTACCTAGTCTAGTAGACGAAGCTCAATGAAAATTAGTGAACGTTGCTTCAAGCAATAAATATAAAAATATACAAAGATCAATCAAATAATCACAATTTAATATTTATATTTTAAAATCGATCAAAAGCTGTCCCCGAAGTAACAAAAATTTCAACTTATTTTTAAAAGTTACATGACTTAATTTTTTAAACTCTATTGGTATAAGATTCAAGATACGGCCTATTAAATATGAAAATGAACTTTTGAACATAGCAGTGGAATGTCGAGGAATGGAGATATCATCCTTTCTGCGAATATTAATATTGTGTACATCGCTCCTGAATCTTATTTTGTTATACAAGTAGGGGGGAGTTTTAAGATTGACAATTTTTCGATAGAGACAACAGGTGTGTAAAAAACGCGCTTCCTGAACAGATAGCCAAGACAATTCAAATCGCTTAGCTGACACTCCTTGCCTTTTTTTTAAATTATACACTAATCTAATACAAATATTTTGCATGCGTTGAAGACGTTGACTATCATATCGTGTTACACAAGGGCCATATACCGAATCGCAATAATGCATATGTGAAAATACTAGTGATTCGCACAACGTACGTTTAGCTTGATGAGTTAAGATGTATTTATTTGCATATATCATTTTTATGTTAGTCATACATTTTTTTATAATCTCATTTACGTGTTTTACAAACCGTAGATCCGTATCTAAAAATAAGCCCAAGTTTTTTGATATTTCCGAAGTAGGTAAAGTTTCATTATTTACTATAATCTTAAATTGATCCTTATATTGAAGTCGACAGTGCTTTCGACCAAACAGCAGGGTTTTTGATTTAGAAGAATTTATATCAAGGCAGTAGTCATTAGATAATTGAAAAAGTGCCGTTAAATCCCTAGTTATATTTTTAATGTTATTATGAAAATCTTTAGGGGGAAAGGATATATATAACTGTGTATCGTCGGCATAAAAATGTGAGCGGCAATGCTGAAGGCAATCTTGAAATAAACAAGTATAAATACAGAAGAATAGAGGCCCGAGAATAGAACCCTGTGGAACACCGTTTGTTATATTTTTTGGAGAAGATAAACGATTATGTAATTTAACTCTTTGAAACCTATCACTTAGGTAGTTACGTACTAAATCCAAAGCTGTATCGCTAAAACCAATGAAATGCAAGACTCCTAGCAACAGCTGATGATTAATTCTATCAAAGGCTTTACTGTAATCAAGAAGTACTAGAATAGTAAGAAGGTTATTATCACTTGCCGCAATGATATCATCAGTTATTGACAGTAGTGTCGTATTGCAACTATAGTTGCGTCTAAAGCCGGACTGATTTGATGGTATTATTTGATTATCATCTAAATGCCTTTGTATTTGTTCATATAAGACTTTTTCATATATTTTAGCTGCGGTGCACAGGATACTAATTGGGCGTATATCTTTATATTGAGTAGGGTTTTTAACTTTACTCAAAGGTAGTACGTGGACAGCTTTCCATTGAGATGGAAAAGTGGCACTATTGATTGACGTATTGATAATGTGAGTAAGATATTTTATGATATAGGGACAACAATACAGGAGCATATCTAGACCAACTTCATCAGCTCCAATTGCATTGGACTTTATACTTAACAATCTACTGTATACAACATTATCATTTACTTCCTTGAAAGAAAAAAGGCTAACTTCTTTTTTAGAGTTAATAAGTTTGTTTAAAATATTTAAATTCGGAGAATGTTGAGATTTAGCCGATTTAATGAAAAAATCATTCAACATTTCTACATCGCTTAACTCATCAGGAATATTACTGTTACTTTTTCGACAATAAACATTTAATTTTTTTAATTCTTTATATAACAATTTAGGTGAAGTTTTATTAGAGAGTTTGTATCGCAGATACGCTTTTTTTTCATTGTTAACAGCTCTATTTGTAAAGTTTCGTAAAAGTTTGTAATAGTCCCAATGTGCTTCTCTCTTAGTCCGCTTAAAACGTCTCAGAGCATTATCGCGCAACTTGAAGAGTAATTTTATGTTATCCGTTATCCACGGCTTGGACTGCTTATTCAGAACCACCGAGTGAATTGGGGCGAAAGTGTCAAATATTTGCAAAATAAGTGTTGTGAGTATACTTACTTTAGAGTCAATATTATTAGTGAGCAGGATATTTTCAAACGGAAGCCTGCGTAGCTCAGTTTCGAATAACATTTTATCAATTTTTTTAAAGTTACGGTACCTAATCTTGTTAACTATTTCGGTTTTAGAATCAATAAGAATATTCGTTTTAACCAGACTGTGATCACTTTTTATTTCATCGTGCAGTACGTCACAATCACAAACGTTTATGCTGTCAGTGCATATTACTAAGTCTAGTAGCGTTGCAGACGTTTTAGAAATGCGTGTCGGTTGAGTCATATATTGAGTTAGTCCAAAGCTTTCTAACAAATTATTTAAATGTCGAGAAGCAGCCGTGTCGCTCAATAAATCAATGTTAAAATCACCTGTACATATTATATTTTCATGTGAAGCTAAAACATTCATCATAACATTTTCATAATCTCTAATAAATTCTAAAAGCGGCTGTTTAGGTTGACGATAAATGACGCCAATGACATAGGGCTTTTTATCGATAATACATTTTAACCACAATTGTTCATAACAAATGTTATCATCAAAAAACTCTTCAATCTCCGATACCTGCCAAGAGGAATTAATATAAACAGCTACTCCACCCCCAACTGTATCACTTAGCCTGTCTCGTCTGAATAAATTGAAATTGTTTATTAAGACGGCATTGTCCAGTATATTTTCATTGAGCTTGGTCTCAGTTACACAAATTATGTCATATTTTTGTATTTCTATATGCTCTCTCAGTTCTACAATTTTCGCTGCTAGAGAATTAATATTAATACATGCTATTTTTAAATCTGCCATACCAACTTATTTTATAAATTAAAAAAATAACGTAAACAAAGAAAAAGAAAGAATAAATAACCCAGAGATATTCAAGAAACGAAGATGTACCTAAATACTACTATTGAAAATAAACATATTTAAAAGCAAAAGAGAAAGATATTAACGTGAACCTGTAGTTCAAAAATAAATTTTTAATTGTTCAGAATGATAATATAAAAATACTTAAACTACTCACAGAATTTAATTTAATTTTACAGCAAAGCGATCACACTTCACGCGATTAACTTGTTTTTGCCACTTCGCAGTTGTCTATCACCATTGATACTGGAGCTAGACCCACTTCTGAGTAATTTTGTATTAGCTGCTTCCAAATTTTTATCAGCCGGAGATAACGGTCCTCGTTTCTGGGAACTCTCTGCAAAAGTATCATCATCCTGTACAAGATCTTGACTGTGTGAAATTGTTAATTCGGTTGGCACATTTCCTTGGATGATATCATTATATTTGTATTTTTGCCCGTTAATGAACAGGGTACTTCGGAAGATATGAGCTTTGTAATTATTGGAGCGAGCTTTTTTTAAGTATTGCACCAAGACTTTTTGATGATCTTTTTCTGTAGGTGTCAAATCCTCGGTAATGAATATCTTTTTACCTTTTAACTTCTTACAGTTCTTTAGAATATTTTGTTTAGTAATAGTTCTACTGAACTTGACAAAAATAATAGGATTACCAGCGCTTTTAAATGAGTAGACATTTCCTATATCATATTCGTTAATGAGTACATTAAGATGATTATGAAATAAATTTATGGTAAATTGCATAACATTTTCACTTTCGTTATATTCAGAATTAAAAATAAGTACATTATTCTCTCGAATTTTCATTTCAAGTGAAATGTTTTTATTTTTCAAGTCGACGACGTCTTGTTCTAATTTTTCAACATGCTTTTTATTTTCAGAAACCTCTGACATAACATCATCAATTTTTAAGGCAATCTTTTGAGCAAGAATCTCATTCTGCTCAACAATGAATCTTTTTAAAATATCAATATCAGACATTTGGCAAATTTAAACAGAATATACTCAAATCGATTTAGCTCCGCAACTAATATATTTAAAGTGCTGGTTTACATTTTTTTGTATAAGAATGATATTGATAAGAATTACCAAGTAGGTTTCCCACTGATTAAATGCACTCTGAAGTAGATTTCTAGGATTATTTAATGCACTACACGTTATACTAAACAATAGAAACAGGTTATACGCACTCACAAAAAAAAAATTGTACTTAAATTCGTAGGTATACCAATATTTACAGTAACTTTTAAAGAGATCACAAATAAGGTGTGTTGTTCGGTCAACCGACCTTCACGACCTTAGCTTGTCAAGGAAAATATATAACACACAAGGTTAGAGTAACAAAATAGAGGTTTTGCTTTATTTCTTAAGAATTACTCTAATCTAAAACTTTTCTATGTTGTAGAAATTTATTCCATACGTTATTTAGGTACTTACTGCAAAATCTATAGGAAAGTAGGTAGTTTTAAATATAAAAATTTATAATGGAGACATATTTAGTGTAGTTTTTTTTACAAATATATACTCAGTGACTTGTTTTAGTGAATGAGTTCAAGTATGGCAGACTAAAATCGTTACTTTTTATTATGAATTTATTTAAAAATGGGAACTATATGTATATGGTTTTCGTAGTTTTTACACTTGTAATAAAAATATCAAAGTTATGTTTATTGGCCATTTACTACACACAGCAAATTCATAGACACTATATATATCACTATTTGACATTCTTATTAAACTCATTAATTTTAAATTAACTTTAAACTGAATGACTACACACAGAATTGTTTGAAAGCAACCATAAGGTATAATTTATTTATTGGATACTATAAAAAATTAATAGTAGTTACATGTAGAGTTAAGTAACAAGAACTTTAAAAACAAAACAAACATTTATATCTAGTGAACTTAATTTAGTACAGTCCTCAACTTTCTTAGGCTAACATTAAAGATATCTATTTGGACCTCGCTAAAAAACTCATTGGTAACAGCCATTATCTTGTTAAAAGGAAATATACTACTTGGATCTGAACTAAATAATTTTTTGTTACTTAGGATTCTTAGATTAATCTTTGCCACATTAAAATTTATACAGTCAATCAAATCACAATCTTTGTACTTAACATTATTTAAAATAGAGTACAAAATATATCACAGCCTGTTGCTTTTTTCTTTGTAAAAGATATGTAATCTTAAAACTATCAAGCATAGTTTTATGAGATCTTATAAAGGTACAAGTATTTTTTATGGCATAAAGGTAGGGTAAAAATATTTTTTGTACTTTTTCAATATGATCAATATGTAAGAGGAAAGGAAATAAGGAGGGAGAAAAAGAAGAGGGAATAAAATGGCAGAAAAAAAAATAAAAAAAAAGGCTAAAAAAAGAAGGAGAAGTAAAGAAGGAAAAAACAAAGAAAAAAAGAAAGTAAGGGAAGAAAGAAAAGGGAAGAAAAAATAAAAAATAAAGAAAAAAAGAGAAAAAGGGGAAGGAAGAGGGGATAAGAAAGGAGGGAAGGGGAAAGAAAAGAAGAAAGAAAAAAAGGGAATAAAGGAAGAAAAGGAAAGAGGAAGTGAAAAAAGGAAAAAAGGGGAAAAAGGTAAAAGTAAAGGAAAGTTAAATGGACGGATAAAAAGTGTTGTTTTTATTTACAACTATAATAAGAAACATATTATTTTTGATACCTAATAATCAATAAACAATACATTTTTTGGAGTAGTAACAGATTTATTAATACACAACTATTATTTTGTTACAAATATTTATATTATATTTATAATTAACATAATAGTTGATATAAGTCCTTTAAAAATAATATATTTTGATTTAATTGTTGAATTTATACATGAGCAATTTTCCTTGTAGCGTTGTTTACATTTTGCAGAGAACTATTGTATTCTGCTTTTAGCTGATAAATCATGTACATGTAAACGGGTTGAATGTAGACAATGTTAATGTTTTTGCTACTACTGCTGGCTAGGAATGCTGGGCTGGGATACCAACACAAAAAAAAACGAAGCACAAAGCACTAGATCAGTTTATATCACTTATACACTTACAATTTACAACCAATCAAGGAACTAGCATGTTGGAAATACTTTACGAAA
The DNA here is from genome assembly GCA_927349885.1 of Psylliodes chrysocephalus. NCBI lineage: Eukaryota > Metazoa > Arthropoda > Insecta > Coleoptera > Chrysomelidae > Psylliodes > Psylliodes chrysocephalus. Next base: position 25,480,604 of record OV651817.1, read on the forward strand.
ACATATTAAACATAAATCAGTCGAATGCAATGTATTTTCTTCTTATAAGACACCTTTTTAGCTTGATTACTTCTAGTACTCTATTTATTCCAATGTTCCCAAATAAAACGAGCAATAATACGTAACAATAAGGATAAAAACACACACTAAAGTGTATTTGGGGTATTTTTGATCTAAATTCACTCTCAAAACAACAAATTTTCCGTTTTTAAGCTGTGAATGTATTATAAAAACTACTTCGATAAAATGTAAACAAAAGTTTGTATTTGTGTACGAAATATGGATTGCCTGCGCATGGTAGCGAGTTTTTAACCGGATTTATGACAAGTGATGGGTTATATCCCGAAAACGTCAGCGCAGTAAAAGCTGCGTGTCTTTTTCCCGCCCAGGGAGTGTCATGGGCCTGGTATTATGAATATTTTGCGGTTCGCGAATCGGATGATACAATCTATCTAGTTATCGTTTAGACCACGAAGGCGAAGGACACAAAGGCCCTGACGAAGTTTGCTCTTTTTTAAATGGCTACATTATCAATAAAATTTCAGAAAATATTGAAGAACTGTACCTATTTTGTGACGGATGTCCTAGTTACCATGATACGATTTCTGCTGGCTCTGGTAATGAAAAGTTCCAGAAAATCGCTATTTACTTTTCGCAACCAGGTCACTCATTCAATGATTATGATAAGGATTTTGGCACAGTAAAAAGAAAAATTCGTCGTCTCGACCGGATTTTCTCTGTAGGAGAATATGAAGACCTAATAGTTTCTTCAACTAGAAGCAATAAATTCGACGGTAGACATGTTTCGAACAGTGGTGGCCGGATTTCTTTAAGAAGAAAGTGTTGTCTACACGATGTCTTCGCAAACAAGTTCCAAAAGAAGAGAAGGTTAATTTCACTAGCAACTCCTTCGATGCATTTAGCTTTAAATCGAAAAATTTGGGTGTCCTCTTTGCTAAACCATACATTGGCAGCTTTGTTGAGGAACGTTTTTTCCTTTTGAAAACTCTACAACGAAGCCATTCCGACAATAGTGGTGCCCGACCCTTAGAATTTTCCTGCCTATCAAGGCAAAATTCCGATAAATGTTAAGAAAATTGAGGATATAAAGAAGCTTCAGCAATATAATCCAGATAAATACAAGGAATTTTATACCACTATCGCGAACAGCCCACTACCACCGCTGAAGAAACGGAGGAAAATTAAAGATCTTGTTTTCTGTATTAAAATTTATTGGATACCACTTTGTTGTTTAAAATAAACAATATTTATATTGTATTTTGATTTTAAATACTGGTTCATTTTGAAAACGGGCCATCTCTTTTTAAAAAAATGTCAATTTTTAAACTCTTTCAAATGACAAATTATGTTTTTTAATAATTCATGGTAATAAAAGTTCATGTTTAACGCAAACAATACCTTACAAAAGATTATTTTCAATAAGTAATAAAGATAAAAGGTTTTTTATTATTCCTGTAAAATTTTAAAAAGTGGATGGACCCCTTTTTAAAATGACCGATTCATTTATACCCTTTCCTCTATAATAGTCCAATTAAGGAGGTCCTTTCGCCACCAATGTTAAATAAAAAATATTATGACTAAAATTAATTTTTTTCTAATAGTTGAAGTACTTATTTATCTATTAGTGAACTTTTAACTATACCTTACCGTGCAAATTTTTGAGATTTTTTTTTTTTAATGTGAGTATTTGTAGTGTCTTATGAGAAAGTAAGACTTCAACAACAATTTTCGAATTATAAATAAGAATACTATTATTTATTGATTAGATGGAGTAGAAAAAAACTAAAAATAAGGTTTTTGAAATATTTAGGTTTTGTTTTTTACAATAAAATATATAGGTTACCGTGGAATTTATTGAGAAATTAATATTAAAAAATCACAAAAAAATTTCAACTAGGTTACTTGAAATTTTTTTTTATATTAATTTCTCAATAAATTCCACGGTGACCTATATATTTTATTGTAAAAAACAAAATCTAAATATTTCAAGAACCTTATTTTTAGTTTTTTTCTACTCCATCTAATCAATAAATAATAGTATAATTCGAGAATTGTTGTTGGGGTCTTACTTTCTTGTAAGACACTGTACAAATACTCACATTTTAAAAAAAAAAATTCTCAAAAATTTGCACGGTAAGGTATAGTTAAAAGTTTAATATTAGATAAATAAGGACTTCAACTATTAGAAAAAAAATAAATTTTAGTCATAATCTAATATTTTTTATTTAACATTGGTGGCGAAAGGGGTGGCGAAAGGACCTCCTTAAATAACGAAAAAAGCCCCTTCCAGCTTACATTAATTTGTAATTGGATGAAACAAAAAGGACCTTGTGTATTTTGATGTGATCTTTCCAAAAAAAAAAAAAAAAAGATGTAGCAGTTTTTCAATTTTTTTTAAATTAGGAAAAACCGGGGTTTCCGGAATTTTCCATTGTAAAAATGCTAATTATCTGGGCAGGTATCATTCCGATAGTGAAAATAAATGCACCATTCGAAAGAGGAGGCAAAAATAGTTCGGAAATTCATTGCACAGGTAGTTTTAATGGCGAATTTCTCGCCGCCAGAAGTGCTTTTACCAAAAAGTCGTTTTTTCGTTTTTTTGATCAGAACCATGGACATGAAATTTGCGATGAATTTGTGGCGAAATTATAAATGTTAGACATATTTGCCCATGAGAGAAGTTGCGTATTTTTTTGTTGGCTCTCAAATAAAATAAGTCCCGCGGCGAAATCTGACATAATTTTTCGGGAATTCGCAGGAAACCAGAGGCGTAGTTTTTTTTAAATTTTTTTCCCATGTGATTTTTTCCGGGTTTTCCGAAAACATCTAACAAAATAAATATATTTGAAAAAACTAACTTCGCCATCGAAAAGAGCACAAAAAAATACACAAAAAGGTATACTTTACAAATGTTAGGAAATTAATCCTAAGCCTGAGTGTAAGTTCCAACTTGGTGATAAGCTTGCTTTTTGTTCGCTAATATCTGGTAATTCTATATTTTGCACAAAACTCAAGAAACGTCTTATAACAAGTCAGTAAAATACAATTTAATAAATTTTAAGCCTAATAAATTTAGATATGCAAGAAATTTAAAACTGGAAATCGCAAAAAAATCAAATTACAGTAATGTAGTGTATACACGAGTTTTGGATCCCGCGGAGATCGTGTAATGGGACTTTTGTCGGGAGAATTCTACAACTTAGAAGAAACATACACACTTTAAACTTTGTATACACATTTAGAAGACATGAAATTTGGGTTTATTTAATTTTCAGACAAAAAAACTAAAAATTGACAATTTTAGGCAACTTTTCTCAAAAACCGTGTTTTTTGGTCGTCACTCAATGAACAGTGGTCAAAAAAATAGATAAAATATATTTACAGAATTTTCCGTAATGTAATCGTATTCTAGACACAATAGAGTATTTAAAAAAAAAGTTTTGAGCCATTGGGTGCATTTTTGGCATTTTTGTGCCACTTCAAACCGCGGTGTATTTTGCCCTTCCGCCATATGCCCAATTTTGGAATTTCTCTTGCCCCCTTCTGGGAATCACTAGTCACATCCCTTATGTTCAAAACACATTTTTGTTTTTTAAAATATCTTCATTTTTACCAATGTTATAAAGAATTTAGTGTTTGAACATTTAACAAATTCAATTTTTCGACCTTCGTCGCCTCAAAATACTAAACAAATTTCAATCGTCCATACCGCGAGAACGGTGCATCGGATCAAAATTTCTCAGGAGACATAAAAATTAGCATTTTTCATAAGCTTTCAAATGTCGTAAACTGCGTTTTAAAAATATTGATTTATTTTCGACATGCGCCTGCGCAAAATTGAAAAATTGACAAAATCCAAAATTTCGGCATTTTCGAAAAACTGTTACATTTTGTTTTGCCTTTTTTCGAAAAGATCACCTTAAAATACATAGAATCCATTTTGTTTCATCTAATTACAATTTAATGTAAGCTCAAAACCCGTAATTTAATTCGATTATAAATAAAAAAAAAATATTTATATAAATTATTAAATTTCGTGTATGATTGCCCTATTTGTTAATATAATCATTCCAGATAATACTAGCCTAATGATAAATTGGTATATTATGGGCTCTACAGATAGTACTAGCAACCATTAATCATTTTGTTGTCAAGTCACCCACTTATTCAAGTCAAGATTTGATTTTAAATAGGATTTATCGAATTATCAGCCATATTAAAATTATTTTAGGGGGTGGTCAAACACGATTCTAAACCAGAATGGTTCTTTAATGTGCACTCATGTCCATTGACCTATTTTTCCAAGTCGAAATTTAATTTCCAAATCGTATTTTTTTAATTTTAACACTACTTCGTCACATTAATATTATTTTAGGGTGTGGTCAAACGTCAAATCATAATTTTAAGCCTTTATGGATCTTTATTGTGTTCTTATGTCGATTGACAATTTTGTTGAACTAGAAATTAGATTGGAAAATGTTTTCTTTGAATTTTTAACCTCTCTGGGTTCTTTTCAGATATTTTAGGGGGTAATCAAACAGCAATATATAATTTTAAATATTTTTGTATATTATTTTGCCTTTCTGACCTTTGATCATTCTTTCGAAGTTGAAATTCGTCCCAGAAATCTTGTTTTTCTATAATTTACCCCTTTAAATTATTTTAAGGTTTTTTTAAAAAAATCTAATGGGTGGTCAAACATGGTTAAAAATTGGTTAATCTTATGGTGCTGTCAGTTTGAAAAAATATTAACTTCCAGGGCCAGCGGGTACTCCGCCTATATTATTTTTTTAAATATTTAGGTTTCTGAGGGTGGTCAAAAAAAGTTAGTTGGTGGTCAAACATAGTCAATAGGTGGTCAAACATATGCCTCTTCCAAAACTAAAATTTTCAAATTTCGGGGAGACATATTCACAGAGCTCATGTACAGTAGTACCCTGATATTATTCCGTTTGGTTCTGAATATTTAAGCGAGTATCTATTTTAAAAGTCAAATATCCAACTTGTTCAATATTATCCTGCACACAAGATGGATTCATTTTAATCTGAAACGTCCCAAAGGTTAGATCCCTCAAATAATCCATATTTAGTATGGGAAAGTCTAGTAAGTCTTGATTTTCCATTGCCTCCCAATTACCATGGCACCTAAATAAGCACTCATTTTCCACTCTTTCGCTCTAGCAAGTATCTTTCTTGCACGATCGGGAGTATCACCTACTGGAATAATTGTGGGATCATGATACTAGATGGTAACGGTTTATCAGTGCACAGGCCACTCATAAAAATTGACACAAACGTGGAACTAAATTGTTGGGAAAAATATTCCTAAAACGCCTAAATATATTTTTAAGATTTTGATTTAACCACATATCTTGATTTAGTAACCAGCTTGGATCTTTTAGCTTCATTAAAACTTTCATTATTTTTTTAATTTCATCTCTACGATATAAAATGTTCAACTTTAATTAAACTTCAATTTAATATTATATGACTTTTTTCAATTTCCCAACTAATAATTCTAAAATCCTCTAACAATTTTCCCAAAATATTTTTGAGAATTCCATTAATTTTCAAAATTCTATTACCATTGGCGTCACAACCCAAAGGAAATTCCGAATAACTTATCGATGCCAACGATACAGGACGGAAATTTGTCAAATAACGGAATCATGACAATATACGCGTTGAAATGACTGTTCTTTTGAGTATTGTCTATCTGTACCTTTCCATCTACCTAATACATTATTTTACTTTAACAATAAAATGAAAAAGTTGTGCATAACAAATTGATATTCTCGTTTTTGTTTATTACTTAGGCACTAACTTACTATTACTAATTACTATAATTTTTTCTTTCCAAAATTGAAAAGCTCCTCGTTGTGAAGTACTAATGAGTACTTTAACGCAGCTTTGGTTATGGTTAAACTAAAAGATGTTTGCGATTTCGATCTCCATAATTTTTGTTTTCTACATTATTTCTCTAAAATGGACCGTAATGGAAAAATTTGAGGATAAGTGTAAAATTTAAATTTTTCCGTATATATATATATATATATATATATATATATATATATATATATATATATATATATATACAGGGTGTCCCGAAATTAGACGGTCATATTTTAACATCATTTCGTTTCGTTTTCGAGATACAGGGTGTTACAAGTGAAGTCTTGATGGCACATTTTTGTAAAATTTCTTTAGTCACCGGTTTTCCAATGTTAAATAAATAAAATTTCCGATTCCGTAGGCCTACTACATATTGTTTATACTTTCGAACAAGATAACATCAACTTATCATGAAATTTTCAAATGCTTTTCTCTTGAAAATGATACGTCATAGCAAGATGCAACAAAAGTAGATTTATTATAAAGAAAACATTGGTTTTCCAAATTTTATTGTCAAAAATATTAAAAACTGTTAACAAAAAAAAATTAGGGCAATTTTACCCTAAGGCCCTCCTAATTTACCCACCTATGAAGATGATCAAAAACTGGGGTTTAGTCCATTTAATAGAGCGTAAAAAGGTAAGCATTTTTATCAAATTTCACTTAGTTATTTTTAAACGTTCAGAAAATATTTACAAAAGTGTGTTATCAGGACTTCACTTTTAACACCCCGTATCTCGAAAAAGAAACGTTTTAGGACCTATGTTTATATGAACTTTTCTATTTTAGGATGTAGACTACGCTGTTAAAATATGACTGTCTAATTTCGGGACACCCTGTACATAGAAAAATGTTTCGAGTGGGATGTATGTGGAAAATGTATACAGAGTGGCCCAAAAGTCTGGAAACGGCCAATTATCTCGTAAATTGCTAGTCCTAATTGTACAAAATTTATGGTACACCTATTTTGAGATACGGTGATTCCAGATTTGATATTTGCAATATTGCCAGATTAGCCGTTTCTCTTAAATTATTAGTTACTTTGATTTTTCAAATTCATCACCATGTATATTCAGTCATTATTGGAATCTCCTATTCAATACGAGTTCAACCATATGTAACACTTATGATTTTATGTAGTCTGGAAGGTCTTAAATAAATAAAATAAATCTGGCAACGCCTAATTGTCTCAATAAATTTTTTAATACAAACTATTTTCAACTACATTAAAACGTAACAATTAAAAGATTATAACATTTTTAACATAATGGTTACTTTATCAAGTGTGCTCCATTTGTGAGTTGACAGTACCCTAATCGATGGTAGAATGCGTGTATCACATTTCTCCATGATTGTTTTATTTATTTAAGACCTTCCAAACTAAATAAAATCATAAGTGTTACATATGGTTCAACTCGTATTGAATATGAGATTCCAATAATGACTGAATATACAGGGTAATAAATTTGAAAAACCAAAGTGACCAATAATATAAGAGAAACGGCTAATCTGGCAACATTGCAAATATCAAATCTGGAATCTCCGTATCCAAAAATAGGTGTACCCCAAATTTTGTACACTTGGGATCAGCAATTTACGAGATAATTGGCCGTTTCCAGACTTTTGGGCCACTCCGTATATTTAGTTTATCCTCTAGATATTTACAGAGGTGCTGCAATAGGTTGTACAAAATAACCGGGAAAAGCCTGTAATAACTAGATAGGAAAGTCATATGTTGGAGACATCCGATTTTTATGACTATCGCTGCATATAGTGCCATTACATACATATTCTTTTTCAATATCCCTACACCGAGGGAAATTTTTTGCTATGGTATCAAAAAATGTATTAACCCTTAAAAAAACTCTATTAAAATAGGCGACAGCCAAAGTACTTTGCTACGGTTAATAAATTCACTTTTTTGGAATTACTTTTTAGTCCCTAAAAACTTACTTTTTAGTTTTTATTAATTTTAGTGGTTAGAAAGTAAAATTTTACTCACTAAAAAGTAGTTTTTTATGGTTAAAAAGTAGGTTTTTAGTGGTTAAACAGTATTTTTCTTGCAGTTAAAAAGTATTTTGTTACCTTGAACAGGCAGTTTTAATTGTTAAAGAATTATTTTTATCTCTTAAAAATAGATTTTACTGGTTAAAAATTAGGATTGTAGTGGTTAAAAAATAGTTTTTATAAATTAAAAGTAGTTTTTATTGGTTAAAAATTAGGTACTGATTAAGAAATTACTTTCTTTGTAATAAAAAAATACTTTTTTACCTTAAAAAGGTAGTTTTAATTGATAAAAAATTAATTTTTACCTTTAAAAAATTGTTTTTAGTGGTTAAAAAGTAGTGTGTAGTGGTTTAAAAGTAACCTTTTACCTTTAAAAAGTAGATTTTAATGATTATACAGTTAATTTTTACCTTTAAAAAGTATTTGTTGATGGTTAAAAGTAAATTTTGCTATTTAGGGCTGGTTTCTTCAGCTCTTAGGCCGTTTTTTTCTATAAAAAAATAAAGTTCAGTTAAAGTCGAAATACAAGAATGTTTTGCATGTATTAAATGTCAAATTTACCGAGGATAACTGAACTTTATATTTGTTCATAATGAAACCAGTTCTGTAAAAATAGAAAAATTAACTTTTTAGCCGTGCATTAGAAACTATATATATAATTATTAAAGAAAAATTTATCTAATATATACCTACCTATATAATTTAGATAAATTTTTATTTAACCTGTGGTGGAAATACAGATCAACATAGGAAAGGAAGGGTTTCAAAAATAAAAGAGACGATTATTTTGTAATAAATATATTAATTATATTGCTAAATATTTCAAAAATGTATTTGAATTTTAAAAATTCAGTAGGTTATGTAATATAAAATTGTTATTTGATAATTTAAACTTATTTGTCTTTAGACGTATAATAACGTAAGGCATATGTATCAAGAAATTTCAAATGAGCAGTTAGTAGATTTAAATTAATCCGGTATTTATTCTTTGTGAAAAATCCTGAAAGAAATTTTATTCTAAATATATTGTTTTCTGTTTATTATAATATAGAATAGAATAAGAAAATCCATGACATTAGGATTATTAACTAAAATAGGTAGGAACATAAAAACATAACATTCTTCTATCTACCAGGTGGGCCATTCCAAACGATCCTTCCTTAATATCTAGAAAAAAAAAATTATATTTTATTAATACTATCTCAGAAACGCAAATTTCGAATTTTAATAAACTTGAGCATCAGTCGTGGGTCCTAGAAACCCCCTCCTCTAGCTCAGTAAGTTAAGAATTTAGATAAAAATTAATATCAGGTATTTTTGAGAAATGTTTAAATTTAGGTTTTTAGGGTCTGTAAAAGCTAAGGTTATACTGTTAAATGCAACAAAAAATAAATCAGTCTCCCGAATCCTTTATAAAACTGTCAAAATTCATTAAAAAAACTTACTTTTTAGTCCCTAAACACGTACTTTTTAGTTTTTATTAATTTTAGTGGTTAGAAAGTAAAATTTTACTCACTAAAAAGTAGTTTTGTATGGTTAAATAGTAGGTTTTTAAACAGTATTTTTTTTGCAGTTAAAAAGTATTTTGTTACCTTGAACAGGCAGTTTTAATTGTTAAAGAATTATTTTTTATCTCTTAAAAATAGATTTTACTGGTTAAAAATTAGGCTTAAAGTGGTTAAAAAATAGTTATCAATTTCCAAACAAAATTAAATAAAATAAGGTATACCTAAAAAGATAAAAATTTGCCATCTTTTCTACTAATTCTTATTTCTTATTCTAGGTTATTTCATGTATACCTAAACACTACAGATGCATGTTTAATTTCAAAAAAGTGGTACAAAAAAATAATTACAAAACATTTTTGTTTTCTATTTCTTAATTTAATAAAAATATCAAAAAACACTGCCATACATGTGTTTTGTTAGAAATATCTGTTAACGTCACTGGAACAAATAAATTTAACCCTCAGTACTCAAAATAGCCTCCAAGTTCCATCAAAATAGAAAAAGGAATTTCTGATATCTTAATGAAAAAACTTTGCAAGATTTTTCGCTTTATCTACTGTTTTTTCCTTAATTAACGTTAAAGTGAGGGGTCAATACATTTGAAACCGATAAATTAGTAGATATTAAATTCTTTTATATTATACTTTATGTACTTACCCTTAAAATTTTCAACAAAATCTTGAAGTCCCCAATTAGTCAGCTTCTCTGTGTAATCCATTGGAAAACGAACACAATTTATGCACAATTATTGCAAAAATGGCGTCAGACCTACGATTTGCCAACGTAACGTGGATGACCTTTGTTGGCGGCTAGGGTAATTATAACTAAAATCACAAATCAATCACCGGCTTGTTCTTGCCTGTGCCTGCTGATATACCGGGAATGGACTGAATATAGTACGCCGAATACAGGAAAATTTTCTCGAGCATAGACGAAAAAGCTTTCAATCGAAACCGATCGTTATTTTCTAAAGATATTTTTTATTGGACTTAAAAATGTAACCACTCGGATGTTTCGTTTATCGCTAGGCTAGGTCCACCCTGTCATGATTCACGAGTGCTACTCATATTTCGTAGAAAGATACGTCGAACTGGGACACATAAGAATATTTGGTGATTAGCACGGCATTCTTAGATAGACATTCATTCGATACGCTTCATTTTATGTATTATAATTCTTAACACCGATTAAATTCGATTCTATATGAAAATCCGATTTATTTCATTTAAAATTAATTAACATAGTTTACAGTTCAGGTGTGGGGTGAACTGACTGCTTACCTTTGTTATAGAAAAACATACGTGACGTAACTGACATATTTTATATAAGGCCGTGCAGAAAACTCAAGTTGTTACGTAACTAAAAAGGATACCATTAGTTAAGTTATTTAGTGATTCGTGTTAAGAACTTGGTGTTATGATCCTGTTAAGAACGATGAGCAACACTTTTAGACTATATAGGCGTACGATCTGAACGTAATTATATTCCGAGGAGACGAGACAATAGGTCGCCCTTTAACGAAGGGGGTCGTAAAAAGAAGCGATAGTTAAGTATATCGCGAGAAAATATAGTACACAGCACAGCTCATGGTTTAGATTCCTGTTCCAGTCAACAAAGTTTAAGTGTTACAAACGAAGCTAAAATTAGACAGTTGGAAACAGTAATACAGAGAATGTCAAGACGAAATCCCAAGTCACCATCCAAAATGCTGCTCGCGCTGGTCGTTACGCAAAACCAGAGGCATTGTTTAAAGGATACCTGTTAATGCTACGTAAGGAAAGTATCATTGAAGTATCGACTCAAAAAAAAACGGAGGGTTTGATAAAGCCGTTCTTGAAAGTGGAGTTAGGTTATTCACTTTCGAATTCACGAAGTACTAAACCGTATACAAAACCTGATGTTTCAAATGTATGATAAATGTAAAAATAAATGTAATTTTCAGCCAAAGTGTCCGAAACCACTCGCTGAATGCACAAAATACTATCTGTTAGGACACGAAGCAAGACGTTGTGCATAAATGTAAGTAAAAGACCAGCTGATGACAAAATAAGGGTGAGTCGAAACCAATTTTAATTTTATCTAATATTCAGGCGTCTACTACTTGCTATTTTATTGATTGTGTTATTAACGGTAAATATATACGAGGCTTTGTAGACTCGGGTTGTGATACAGTTACAATTCGTGATGCAGTCAAGTTGCATCTACAGCAGGGGTCCTCACTAGGATTTTTTAGTGAGTCATTATGCTGATAGTAAATTTTTGTGAGGGCCGCAACTTCAACTTAAATTTAAAATGTTTTTTTCCGCTATTTGGTAAAAACTGAAAGATTTAAATTTTTATTATTAATTGTCATTATAACAATATCTGAAATTAAACATAGACGTTTTTAATATTTTTGCAATAGAAATTTGTTTTTTTTTTCACTAAAATTTATTGTTCTTTTATTTTTTTAAATTTTATTATTGAAATATTAAACTAATACTTTTTTACCTTTTTTTACTGTGGGTACTATGGTAAAATTGGTAAATAATAAATATTACAAATTAAGAATATATGTTTATTGCATTTAAAAAAATCCAGAAATATACATAATAGAAAAGTAAATAGCAAGTTTTTTATGTGTCCATTATACACACTTATGTATTTGAGGTGGATGGCCGGAATCTCTCGGCGTTCTGTAAAATGGCTTCAATGTTAGCAGGTTGTGAGGCAGCCGTAATTCTTAAAATGTTGTCAATATTCTCATTGGTAAGCCTGGATCTGTACTTGTTTTTTATGAACTTTACCTTGCTGAACGTAGATTCACACACATATGTTGATGCAAAAATACATAAAAGTTTTTGTGCACATTCAACTAAGTTAGGAAATTTTTCCCTTTCCAACACTTTCCAAAACTCAAAATAACTTTTATCCTTCTTTTTATCCTCAAACATGGTTTTCAGTTCTGTATCTTGCTGAAGATCAATTAGCTCGTTTTTCAAGTCTCTTAACTTCGTATCCAAAAATAGCGAGTTTTGCAACATTAGCAGTTGTTAATGCCCATGGATTCTCTATTAAACGAAATGGTTCTTGATACATCCTGAAGTCACTAAACCTCTCAGCCATTTCGTTTTTCAGATCAGTAAGCAGTTTTATTAAAGCAGAAACATCTTTCCATTCATCAGGGTTTTCTTCAAAAAGAGATTGAACAGAAGAAAAACTAGAAAAATTATTGTTTGATAGTTCTTCAATGTACATACTGAATTTTTTTTCTTGAGAAAACACAATAGTCATTATTTTCGTAACAACATTGTTCTTATCTCCTTGCAATCGGGTTAGTGTTTCATTGACAATGGCCATTGTATCAGTAAGGAACGCTACTTTTAACCACCAACCAAAGTCATAAACTTCAGGGTACTCTTTTTTCTTAGTAGCCAAAAATAAAGTGATTTCATGACGAATTTTGAAGAATCGTTCCAAAACGTTACCTTTGCTTAACTACCTTACTTCTGTATGGTAAAGTACATCTCCGTAGTGAGATATGAGTTCTTTTAAAAACTCCTGAAACATTCTGTGGTTCAATTCATTTGACCTTATAAAGTTCACAATATTTACAACTACTTTCATAACACATTTAAAGTTTTCATCAAACTTTATTGCTAAACTTTCTTGGTGAATGATGCAGTGAACACTGATAATATTTTCATTTTCCAAGTGGTTCTTTAACAATTTAACGAACCCGATATTTCGCCCTGTCATTGATGGGCAACCATCTGTGCACACTGAAAAAAGCTTTTTCAAGTCAATACTATATTTATTAAAAAATTTAACTACTGCGTCAAAATAATCAACACCTCGAGTTTGACCACTCATAGCAACTGTGCCCAAAAGATCTTCTTTAACATCCCCATCTTTAGTTACATATTTAACGAACAAGAGCAATTGGGATATTGATGTTATATCAGTCGATGAGTCAAGTGCAAGGCTAAAACACTTGCTTTGTTGCAGTTCATCAATAAGATTAAGTAAAATGTTTGCAGCTAAATCTTGTGATCGTCTCATACACGTTGAATCAGACAGCTGGAGTTTTGAAACCTCGTCGAGAATTTGCTTACCGTTAGGTAAATGCGAAAACAATGTTTTACAAACTGTAACAACACATTCTTTTACCATTTCCGCATCTGAAAATGGCTTCATCTTACGAGCTAAAATTTCAGTTACAAGGTATGATGCTTTGGTAGTAAGCTCATTCTTGTTCATAGCATTAAAAAGTGTATTTCGTTCACAAACCAAAGCTTTTTTCAAGGATTGTAATTTTTCCTCTCGGAGTTTAGACTTTTTTGGAAACTTTTCTTCAAATTGCGAATGAACTGTAGTGTGGTGTCTTTGCAAGTTGTAACGTTTATTTCCCGATACAAGATCACGACATAATAAACATAAAGCTGTTCCTTCTTTCTTACCTTTCGTAAAAAAGAATTCTTTCTCCCACTCATTTTGAAAGTCACGGTTTTCTTCCTCAAGTTTCCTTCTTTTTCCTTTTGAAACCAACCCCGCCATATTTAGTAATAATGTTCAACAGTAACTGAAGCGATGAAAATTTTCCAGAAAGCAACGGCACTAATCTACAACACTTGCACGACTTGTCGATGCATGAACTGAATTAGCTGTTTACAGTAGGACGTCGCGCCACGCGCCACGAAGCCTTGGTTTCTTTGAACACTCCGTCGCGGTGAGCGGACAGTCCGTCGACCGCTGAGGACAGCAATTTTCGCCCGAGGTGGTTTGTTAAAAAATATAGAAAATGATACTTTCTCTATGTCTGTACGTGCTGTTTATGTATTATGAATGTAAACGAAAGGTACTAAAATGGATGCAAATAAATTGTTTGCGTTGTTATTATTGTTGGAAGAGGAAGAACAAGAGGAACTGGTAATTACAACCGTCAAAATTTCCAATAAGCCAGTGGATGAGTTGTTTTTGTGTCGCGATACAGAAGGTGCTTTTAATATCACTGTGCAGCGGAGGCTTTTTGGAAATGAAACCAAATTTAGGGAGTATTTTAGACTTTCTACAGATATTTTTGAATTCGTGTTGAGTTTTATAAAGGACATAATTTCCAAGAAACCTAAAAATAAAGTCATGATGTCAACTGTATGTGTGAATTTGTCACCCATTGTTTTAAAATTAATAACAATATAGTCTCCGCACACGCCGACGATTCCGCTGATATCAAACTCAACAGATATCAACCGACTCTTCGCGAAAAATCAGCGGCATGACGCCGTCCTGCTCAGCTAAGCGGATTCAAGAAAACCATTTCCATTTAAATACTCTGGTTGGATAAAATCGTCAAAACGCGACGGTTGACGGACTGTCCGCTTACCGCGACGAAGTGTTCAAAGAAACCAAGGCTTACAAAAAAATTTGTCTGAGCCCATCAACCCAAGAGCCGCACAAAATATTGCCGAGGGCCGCATGCGGCCCGCGTAGTGAGTATCCCTGATCTACAGGGTGAGCCCACATTATAGTACTTTTGTGTGGTTATGCGGGATATTTTGTTATAGTACTTTCAAAGGTTACGACAACTTTGAATGTTGATTTAGCTACTGTTACCGATGACGTACCGGTTAATATACAGGATGTCCCTGTTATTGTAGGTTAGCCATTTTTAAATAATGATATGGTTACAGTTATCGTTAGATGCAACCAAGTATGACATATTTTATTTTAAAATAACGTCAACGTTACACATATTAACGAGTCTTTGTCTAAGAAAATTAATTTATGTGTAGAAGAAACCACTATCATTCCGCAGAATTTTGCAGGGCTAATTAAAAATGAAAACGTTAAGGGTGTTTTTGTTGATCTAAGATATTTTTATAGATCTAAGATGTTTTTGTTGATCTAAGATATTTTTGTAGATCTAAGATGTTTTTGTTGATTTAAGATATAGAAAGTAAGATAATAATTTTCATATTTTATCGTGTGTTGTTATTAACATAAATAATTGTTGCTGTATTCATGTTGCCAATATGTCCGCTAAATCTGTTTGTTACGAAAAAGATAGAATACTTGCTAGAGGTTATACCTGTACCAGAGTTTCGAAGATAGTTACCATCTCAAACTTGATAAGCAACAGATATTGCTGTATTACCAAATTTTACGTTATTCGATCTTGAGAAACAAACTAATTCAGTATTCAATTGAATTGAACATTCTAAATTACTTAACGAGTATGGGGATTGTTTCGCTACTAGTTTACGAAAGGTTGCTAAAATGACTGTTACGGAAATGTTGATAACATTAAACGATAGCAAAACTGTAATGTACGGTTCATACTGCATGACTTTTGATTTGGTAAATGCTCCTGCTGTATTACAAAGGATTAGGAATAAAATATTTAGACCTACAACGGAGAATGGATGATGAAGACCGGTGGATGAAGGATGAAGACCCATAACAGAGAGGAGGATTAAAGACCCCTAGAAAGAGACAGGATGAGGAAACACCCGCAAAGGACGCCCAAATCGGAATTGAAGACGACACACCAAGGACACGGTAGTAGATTTTGCAGCACTTAAAGATGTCAAAGAAATTCAGCGATTTTAAAAATAAAGAAGCTAGTAGGACGATACATACATGCTATTTATAACAGATAAGTGAAAACTAAAAAACATTGTGACATCAGTAACGTCGGACCGGTGGCAATACTTCTATAACGATAAAATGACAGCACTTTAGGCTAGTATAATATTTTAGTAGAGTCACAACCAAAGAAGAGCAAAAATATCATTCATGAGCTTGAAACTTTGATGGCTGTATGCGCATTTAAAAAGTTCAGTATATATTTAAGTGGCATAAAGTTTAAAATCGTCACCGATTGTAACTTACTTCGTAACACCCGTATGAAACGAGACTTAATTCTCCGCATCGTAAGATAGTGGCTATCAATTCAAGAATTCGATTTTGGTATTGAATACCATGTTGGCACTAAGATCAGCCACGTAGACTTTCTGAGCCGAAGTACTATTATACCCACGGATCAATCACTTGACGTAATGATTGTAAATATTAAGGAGGCTAACCGGATACTTTAAGCACAACTTCAAGACAACGCTTGTAACAATATTATGAATGTTTTGTCACGAGATCCTAGAGATAATTACGAAAGACGAACGACAAATTTATAAAGAATATTGTTTAAAGAATAGACGACTTTCAAAAACTGCAAAAGGAAAGATGGTTTATCCCAAAAAACAGCATGACTAATAATTTTAATGTTAGTAAATTGCATCACCCTCGTGATAGGTCATTTAGCAGTTGACGACTTTACTAAATTTGTATAAGAGTGTTAGGAAAACTAGTATCTCATCATATCAATTAACGGCTTTAAGAAATTTGTAAAAGTGTTAGGAAAACTCGTATCTCATCATATAAATTAACGGCTTTAAGAAATTTGTATAAGTGTTAGGAAAACTCATATCTTATCATATCAATTAACGGCTTTAAGAAATTTGTATAAATGTGTTAGGAAAACTCGTATCTTATCATATCAATTAACGGCTTTAAGAAATTTTTATAAAAGTGTTAGGAAAACTCGTATTTCATCATATCGATTGACGGTTTTAAGAAATTTATAAAAGAGTATTGGAGAAAACTCTTATCTCATCGTAGCAGTTAACGGCTTTACGAAATTTGTATTTTTAAAATTGATACAAGAATATAAAAACTGGGCTGGTGCCTGTACTGAATTTCTAGATGACGTCATAGAAATGTTCAGGGTTCATCGCAGTTTTATTTGCAACTGTGACACTGATTTTATAAAAAAAATTTAAGGAATACTGTTAACTTTAGGTGTTAAGATATGTTTAACATTAGATGTTAAACAAGTGTGTTTAACTTTAGGTGTTAAACAAGTGTATTTAACTTTAGGTGTTAAACAGGTATGTTTGACTTTAGGTGTCAAACATGTAGTATGTACTACTTAGACTCATCGGGCTTACGGCCAAGTAGAACGGTGAACAGTTATAGCTTCAACTAATGACGAAAATCGTTGGGACGAAGCTGTAGCAGATGTAAAATGGGGAATTAATTTGACCGTTAATTCCACTACAGGGAAAACTCCCTTCGAACTATTTGGATATTGAGATGGAATGAAGAGGAGATACTATCACGATACTAGTCACTGTTGGTGAGAATAAATGCCTTTTTGTAAAATAACTTCAATTAAGTGATATAAAAACATTTTCGTATCGTCAATCTTCAAACATAAAATTATTGAATTCAAATAAATCAACGTACGACTCTTAAGTCGTCATTTTCATTACACTTTTCCATTACTCGAAGTTCGTTTTCATCTGTTATATGGCAAAAAAGTGTTTATGTCGTCTCTACTTCATTCTATCTCGATGGTCCTGGATGAGTTAATGATGTTTGACGGCTGAAGTCTGTGACGATAACGAATGTCCAGATTTGGAAATGATCAGAAATAAGTTTTCTGAAAAGATAAAGGGGTTTATGATTGACAACTTGTGTTGTTTTTGACAGGTCTGTTATTTTGTAAATACATAGAAATAACAATATGTTTACAAATGGCCTGTCTGTTAGAAATAGCATTGCTTGTCCATCATAACCCCGATAGGATGCCAAAATATGTGTCACGATGATAAGCATGCTCAGTTACGAAAATTAAAGGTTGGCCAACATGTGTTGATTCAAGCAAATAAAGGCTCCAATGACGGACGGAGCAGGAAGCTTGAACCTTGTTATAAAGGACCCCAGTTACGAAAGTACTCGATGACGATCGGTACGTGGTTGACGAACTGCCAGGGTCCAAACGTTGTAGGACAGCTTATACGGGCATTGGTCCTTCAGATAAAATGAAACTATTACGAAAGTTTCGGAAAGCGATACTAGTGGAGCCGTATATTTGTTATAGAAATATTCGCGCTCACATTCATTAATTTCCGTTTAATTAATATTTTGTTTGTTTTGTATGTTACAGATTACTCTTCGCGAGGACGCGAAAATTTATCAAGTTAGCCGACTGTAACCACTCGGATGTTTCGTTTATCGCTAGGCTAGGTCCACCCTGTCATGATTCACGAGTGCTACTCATATTTCGTAGAACGATACGTCGAACTGGGACACATAAGAATATTTGGTAATTAGCACGGCATTCTTAGATAGACATTCATTCGATACGCTTCATTTTATGTATTATAATTCTTAACACCGATTAAATTCGATTCTATATGAAAATCCGATTTATTTCATTTAAAATTAATTAACATAGTTTACAAAAAGTGAATTGTTATTATGGAAAATATACGTATTAATATTTTGAATTTGTATTACAGAAAATAAATGTTTAGTAATTAAAAACTATTTTTAAGAGCAAAAATTATTTTTGCTGGTTCTATAGACTGAAAAAAAATATTTGCGAAGGTAACAAATTTTTTTTTGGATAACGACAAAACTACTTTAAAAAAGCATTTTATATAGTTTCATGAATGTATTTTTTTAATTGTAGCTGAAAATTTATTTGTGGTAGCCAGAAATTTCTTAACAAAAAACTTTTTAAATATAATTCTCTCAGTGTACATATCAATATTATTTGTCACTTCGGTTAGTTTATTATTACACATTGTAAGCCTTCGAAAAGTATTTATTTAAAAAAATTATAAATGGAATTAAAAAAAAACATTCACGCGCTATTCTGTATTAAATCTAAAAAATTTTGTAGTTTTTTGTTTTAATAATTATCTAGTAATTTTTAAATGGGATGTTTTCCTACTTTTTTTGTGCTGTCTTATCGTTGAACAAATTTAAAGCACTCAATATTGCCAAGACACATAATATCACGATGTATTCCCAGTGGCATGCATAAAAATACCATTTTATATTAGAAAAAACCTTGAAACATTTTTGCTATCGCGGGAGGGCCAGTTTGCTCTTACAAATTTTCAAAAGCTTTCAAGTAAAATATACTTGAATGATATTTTAAGTATTAGGTACAAGTAAAATTTGAAAAGCTTAAAATTGCAAGTACAAGTGTACTAGTACTTAAGTCAAATACTTCAAGTATCTTTTTGTACTTAAGTATTTACTTTCAGTATTTAAAATAGTGCAACACTCTGCTCTTATCTCACATCATATTTCATTGTTTTGTTTTACAATGTTTTTACTTTCCTATCTGTTTACAGATATAAGGGAAGAATAGGAATCATGATTTTTTTCGACTTCGAGTTTTCGACGGATTTTTACGTTTTGAGGTCCCCTGAATCAGTTTTGACTATTTTCGCGATGATGTCTGTGTGTGTGTGTCTGTATCCACCATAACTCATGAACCGATACACAGAAAAACACCACATTTTAAACTTAAGCTTTATTTTAGCGTCCAATGAACTGATTAGATTTTGAGCAGAGTCGGAACATCTGGGGGGGTACTTTATGGGTGGTTATTTTTATATTTTATAGAATATATCTGTTATTTACGTTTGTAGAAGAAATTTTCCTAAAATGGTCCGCATTCGAGAAATTTGACAAAATGTAAAAAAAATAATTTTTTATGAAAAATGTTTTAATAAAAGTTGTTTATAATATAATTCTCTATAATTTTTATCCTATACATAATTTCTTTAAAATGCAGCGTATTCGAGATATTTGAGAAAATGTGTAAATTTCGAATTTTGAATAAAACTCAAAAACGGATAAAGAAAAAAACATTAAATTTTAAACTTTAGTTTTATTTCGGCCTGACGTGAAATGATTAGATTTTGGACAGAGTCAGAACATCTGGGGGGTACTTTATGGGAGGCCGTTCTTATACTTTATGGAATATATCTGTTATTTATGTTTGGAGAAGAAAATAAAAGTTACTTCTAATATTATTATCTATAATTTTTGTTTAATGTCAACATTTCCTGAAATGGTCCGTATTCGGGAAATTTGACAAAATGTACAAAATTCTGATTTTTATGAAAATTGTTGAACTAAAAGTTGTTTGCGATATCGATCTCTATAATTTTTGTTAATTCATGATTTTTCTAAAATTGACCGTAATGGAAAAATTGTAGGAAAAATGCTAAATTTTAATTTTTCAGTATTTTCGTTTTCAATGAATATCTATAGAAAAATGTTTTGAGGTAGATGTATGTGGAAAATGTATATATTTAGTTTATCCTCTAAACATTTATAGAGGTGCTGCAATAGGTTGTACAAAATAACCGGAAGAAGCCTATAATAACCAGATAGGAAAGTTATGTATTGGACACATCAGATTTATTTATCCTAATCTCGTAATTGATAATTTGCTTTCTTTGTAGTTAAAAGCATTATTGTGAAAGAAATAAACTAAATCTTGTTTTAAAAAATAAATTTTAGGTTCAGAAAATATTTGTAGCGGGAAAGTTTCCACATGCCTTAAGGTACGTTTACATCTGACATTTATTGCATGAGATTTATGTCTAACAGTTGTTTAGTCCAGTGTAAACACACAAAAATTATTAGTAAATAATTATTAGTATCTTAAATATGTCTACACTAAAGTTATTAAATAGTTCATAATATTATCTATAAAGACCTGAATCAAACACAAATACTTACTTGTTTGGGAAAAACAAATTAAACAAAAGTTATTTAACAACACATAAACCAATAAAAACTTTATAATATTAAATATTTCAAACTTCATATTTATTTATCTTCTTGACATACTACACTTGCGTGGTATTATGTTTTACTGATGATAATTTAGACAAACTTAATCAAATCATTCATAATAAATAGGGATATTAATAAAGCTAAAACCAGAAGCATTCCACCGAGGAAAACCCATTTTGTCTTCGAGTTCTAATTAATATTTATATTCTTAAATTAACCGGTTAGCGATACTGTAGTCGGCTGGTTCTTTTAACTAAGAGGTTCACAACCTTTTCTGGACAACTGCCTTTAAAAAAATTCTATACTAGTTAATTTTAATGAAATATTACAATATTGTTGCATATTATATGTATCTAATTTGACTGTATATTTAGAAGGGTCGCTATAGGCAATTTATTATTACCACATACATAACATCTGTTTATTTATCTATTAACATCAAAAAGTAGAAATTAGTAAAATGGACATCAAATTCACAATAAAATAGTTTATTAAATTTTTAAAAATAAACACAAAATCAATCATTTATTGAAAACAATTTATGTTCAGACAGTGGAGGTCAATAATTTAATACTGGTTAAATTCACGTTAATGTAAATTTATTGGTAAGCAATTGTTTATGGGAAATCTAATAGGAATCCATCAGTAATAAATAGAATTTTATCTCACAATATTTTAGAAAATTAGTTATTTTTTTTAAAAGTGTCTCAAGAGGAAAAAATAGAATCAAACCAGAAATAGAATAAAAATAACAACAAATATGACAAAAAATAAGACACAAGAAGGGAAACCGACACACCCTCAAGAATACACAGAAAATAAAATAGAAACAAGACAAAGTTCAATAAATAATGTCAAAGCCACTTATTCGAAAGAAAGTGTAATGATGGTCTATCGAGAGGATCAGATGGGTATTCATGAAATTACATTGCTAAAAACTGAATAGCCCTGTTTTAAGTTGTAAGACCGGTACTTTAAAAAAAAGTGTAAGTATGAATATCTATACAAATTAATAAAACATATCTAAGTAATCATATGCCTAAATAAGTTTTAAAATATTTTTTTGCGTATACATTTTCTACCTATTTATTTTAATTTGTATTGAATTTTTGTTTCAATTTATTTTGAAAATGTTATTTTTAGAAGTACAGAGGACAATCCTGCTGACCTTTTGTACTGTGGCATTAATCTTAGCCTTCTCAAAGTTTCTAAATTCTGGTGACATGGGCCTTTCTTTCTCTTGAACTTAAAGAGACGTGGCCTTCTCAAGTCTTACAAGCTCAGGAAGAGCTACCTGAAATAAAACAAATAACTCGCTCTATGCTTGCAGTTCTCTTTCAACCTTTTTTCTTTGAAAATTTCTCTACTTTTTCAAGAGTTTAGATAATTATTGCCTATTGTTTGCGCTTTTGTCATAACTGCTCTGCATCAGATAAAGGTCTTCGCATTTCTGGTCCACTTACTACTTCTGAATTAAAAAATTCCATACTATGTGTAGTAAAATCAATTCAGAGATTTTTCCTCAAAATTCAACGTTTTGAAGAGAAGCTTTTAATTTCTCCGAAAATCTGTATCCTATTCCTCAGTCCGATTTTAGATGGAGTTGGAGGAAGATTGCGAAATTCTAAATTTAATTTCGATTAAAAAACAAAGTTTTGCCACAGGTACATCATCCTTTAACAGTCATGTTCTTTTGAAAAAAGCATGTGAATCTTTTACATGTTGGCCCTCAGCACTTATTGTCAGTAACACGCGAACAATTTTGGCCCATTTCTGCCAAGGCCGTAGTTCGTAATCGCATTCGGTGTTTTCGCGCAAAACCAATTCAAATCACTCCGATAATGGGAATCTCCATTAGCAAAGAGTGACGCCTTCCTTTCCTTTTTCAGTTAATGGAGTCGTCTGCGCAGGTCTTTTTCTTCTCAAAATCAAGCAAGGTAGAAATGGCTCTACTTATAAGAGTTTTCTTTCAATTTGTTTTTCCACCAAGGCACTCAAGCATGCTTTCCTTTGAATACCGTTGATCTGTCGAATGTCTCCAGCTTACTGATTCTTTGGCCACCATATCACCCACTGCTAGATTAACAGACTTTGGTATACAGCCATTGGGACATTTTTTAGTGCACAATCTGCGACATAAGTTAAAGGATGTTGTGCTTTTTGAGTGACATTTTGCTATTGTTGATGACATGTTAACCTGTGGTTAAAGATGAAGTATTAGGCCTCTTGAGAAAATGGAATCTACACACCTTTCAGTACTGGTGACTTTAGTCCTGCCATTACCTTTTGTTTTGTGAAGTTGACTATTATAGTTTTGTGAGAGTTAACTGTTAGATCCTCCTCTCTGCACCACTTTTCAACAATATTTAGAGCGATTTGTGTGCGCTCCTATATTGTTTCTGCGAACCTGCCTCTAACGACGATTGCCAGGTCATTGGCATAACCTAAGCAACAGAAGACTGAAGATATTATCTTTTTTTATGAGACAGGAGAGGTGATAGTACTCCTCTCTGGAGGCTGCCCCTGCATGCTTAAGCCCTAGTTTAGCTTGCCTAGAGATGACGTTATTAGTCTTTCGTCTAGGCTGGCTATTATCCACTGATACATTGTAATAAAATGGGGTTAATTTTGAAATAACACCGTTAATTAGTTATAATTAACGTTTAATTACCTTTTATAAATCACTTATATATTAAATTTTGACCAGAGAGGTTAGAAAGGGTAGAGGTAACATAGGAAGCATTTGTCGCTGCGCGAATTTTGCCAAAACCGAAAAGCTGGGTGGAAGGAGTTCTGGGCCGGACTTAAATATTTGTATTGTAGTACCTAATTTTGGTAGAAAACTAAAAGATGAAAAATAATGAGACTTTTTTTGACTTCATTTGTTAGCAGTGGCGGTTTGCCCGAAAGGACACTTGGGCACGTGCCCTAGTATAATAAACTAAAAAAAAAAACTTACATATTTTATATTTTCCTCAATGCCTATTATTATTTTATTTAATATTCAGCGCAAACCTCGTTGGCACGACACTGGACGACCGGGCGTTGAGCGACGTTCCCAGAATTCCGAAATTAAGATGGGCACAGGGCACAGTAAATGTGTGCCTCTGTTTTATCTCTAATTATGATGCGAAAAACAAGGACAACGACAATATCGCTTAGCAAGGGATGAACACATGCGATGGATTATACGTCACAAGCAGGGCGCTGTCCCATGGCACAGATTACCTACACCAGATACGAATGTACGCAGCGGCTTCTTTACCGGCTTCCTCACAAGGCGATGAGGTGCGCGTTTGTTGGACCATGATAATAATTTATATATTGTGATTACGAAAAAACGTTAGTTGGACCATTGAAATAGTTAAGAAATAAAACTATAAAGAAAAATAACTTTTTTTTATATAAAGCAATCAAAAATATGGTGAAAAAAAATCAATAATATTTATAAATGGGACAAAACTTTAATTTTTCTTTTGGTTTTGTCTGACTTTTTCGAGGATTTCAAATGCATATTTAAGAGTATAAAAAATTCTAAGTCTTATAAATAATTTAATAGTGTACATTTTCGCAAATTGTTGGCAAGGATGACTAAATTCTATTTTGCTCATCTCAAAAAGGTATGCGTTGGAAATTCCAGTCTTAGTTGACAAACTATCAAATAGAGATAAAAATATTTTTTCTAATTTGAAAATATAAAAGATAAATTTTTCGCTGGGAGATTTTAAATTGCCAAACACCTTTTCTTCAGAGTCGTATGCTTTAAAATGCGTTAACAAGTTAGAATTGTTAAGTAAATTGCATTCTTCTGAGAAATTTACGCAAATTTCGCAAGAGTGGATATGTAATGATTTTTTGATTAAATAGCCACATACGTAGTTAAATGCCTTTTGAGTGGTCACATTTAGCTCCTTGTAGTCACATTCAGAAATCGTTATTGCCCCAACTGATTGTTTTGAAATATATATAATTTTCATTAAGAGGAGAACTTGTTTTCCTAAGGGAAAAACGAATCCCGGGATTCCTTTCCAGTGTGTGCCCCACTGCCGCTAGTGCCCACGAGCCGCCAGTGTTTGTTAGCACGATTCATTTATGATGAGAGCAATATAACACTTTATCAATATAAAGCTAGTAGCTAAAGGCCGATTTCACCGTTGTGTTAAACGAAGTTTAAATTAATAAACGAAGATTAAAATGACATTGTTAATGTAAAAATGTCAATTTAATCTTCGTTTAGTAATTTAGACTTCGTTTTATGTTAATTTAAAAATGTCATTTTAATTTTCGTTTAGTATTTTAAACTTCGTTTAAGAGTTATTGCTCCGTTCATGAGAACTAATTTGTCGGTATATTACTCCTATTATACCCCCACCTTCAAATTTCCAAGAACGGGTCGTCGAGCCACATTTCTCCTATCATAGGAAATGGATCGGCGATTTATTTAGTTATACCGGTGAATTGAAGAACTGAACGTATTTAGTAAAATTTTGAGCCTAAAAGAGAAAGTTATTTGTGAATTTGATATAGTGCGATAAGTTATTTTTATAACCCAGGGTTAATTTTAACCAAATTTTTACAGAATAGACCCGTTAGTCAGATAAGCGTGGTACAAATCGATAATCTTATTTTTAAAGTTTATATAATTTCAATAGACCTTTTTTATTATAAATATCACATATTCAGTATCTAATTTTATGCAATTTAAGGCGAGTCGCGAAAAATACCTTTTAGAAATCTCGAAAATATATTGGACTCCAATTCGAAGGTAAAACTATACGATAACGAACAGGTAATTGTGAATTTAAAAACAGATCAAATTTTAGGCAGAAAAAGACCTTTTGAAAAAAATATGTACATCAAAATAAATGTAGAAAATCACCATATTGTTGATACTCAGTTCTTCATACAACAACTAATGGACCTAAATAATCATGCACCACAATTTGGTTATTCAGTAAATAGATTAATACTGTATGGACAAATAAAAAATGGTTTAAATTGTACTCTAAAATTCCACTGTACGATGTGTAATGGTGATTTTCAAATTAAAACAACTAAATCCGATATAGATATTGACGCAGTTGAAGGAGCAATGTGTATTGGTATAGGATTTTGGAATAGTGAAGAATCACTTAATGTGCTAAATTTACAATTTATGTCACAAAAAATTATAATAAATGCCATACTCAAGTTTGTGATGCAAGAAAATGGAATTAGCAGCAAAAGAAGAGGCGGATTATGCAAAAGAAATTGGCGCTGTAGACAAAAATGGAATACCCCTAATCACTGTTGTAGCTGATGGGTGTTGGTCTAAAAGATCTTATAGATCCAACTATAACGCCCCCTTTATGGTGCTGCCGCTATACTAGGACATCGATTTGGTAAAGTACTCCATCTGGGAGTAAAAAATAAATTATGTTCTATTTGTTTAGTAAATAAACAAATTGAACATAAATGTTTTAAAAATTATACAGGGACGTCAACAGCAATTGAATATACAATTTTATTGGAAGGATTTAAATCAAGTGAAAAAATACACTGTATTATATATGCAAAAATAATTGCAGATGGAGATAGTAGCACATACAAAAAATTTTTAGATCACAGACCGTATGATGATCTGACTGTAGAAGGCAGAAATCATCTTCTGAGAAACTTTTCTAATAAGTTAAAAACACTTTCACGTGATACGCGCTTTCCAATAAAACTATGAAAATTAGTTAGACAAAACATTCTTCGTTTAAGAACATCTGTTACGAAGGCAGTTTCTTATAGGAATGAAAATAGTCTTGACACTATTAATAATGTTTTGCTTTTAAAGAAAGACATAGACAATGCAATTTTTCACGTTTTTGGTGATCATAAAAACTGCGATATTTATTTTTGTCAGAAGCACATAGATGAAACCAAAAACGAAATAACCAATTTCAGATCTAAACCTGAATTTTTTACAAGACTTCTACAAATTATACATGCTTTGTCAGATCACAGCAGAAGTCTATTATATGATGTTGATAGTAATATTGTGGAACAATTTCATGCGATAGTTGCTAAGTAGGTGACAAAAGAATCAATTATTCCAGAGGGAACTCTTACCAAAGTAGATATTTTGCAGCAGTTGTATCATACAATTCGAAATCAGGGAATTCAGAATTGAAAAAAACTTTAAACCGTACTAACCAATCCATGTTAGTAACTGAATTGGAAAAAAGGCGACAATTGGCAATAAAATCAAAATCCAATCGCAAATTAAAAAAAGTTATTCTGCAAAAGCCAATAAAACTGATTTAGATTATGGAGAAAATTGTACCAAACAGGATTTAGATCAGGATATTTATGAAGAAAAAAACTTCAATTTTTAAACGAATTCCCTTCATCTGACGTTGAGAAAAATGTAATTCAGGAACAAACTATGTCACAGGCGGATAGCAGGGTTTGGCTTGAAATTCGTAGAAAAACGATTACGGCCTCACACTTTAAAGCAGTGTGTACTAGACGAATTACTACTTTATGTGAGCCTTTAGTCAAAAGGATTATTTACCAACCACCAGTCAATGCTGCTCATGGCAAAAAGTATGAAAAAATGGCACTTTTGCAGCTTCAAGAGCAGGAAAATATAGTGATTAGAGATTGAGGAATTTTTATTGACGAAAAATATCTATATTTAGGTACGTAACGATCAGTTCATATTTTTACTCACATCTCATCTATAACATATTGCAAATTAGTTCATTTTAAAACAAAATAATAAATTTTTAAATTTGTAGGTGCTACTCCAGACGGCATTGTAGGAGATGAATTAGTGGTTAAAATAAAATGTCCATACGCTGCATATCAAATGCAGGTAGAAGAGGCGATAAAATTGAAAAAAATACTCTTTTGGATTTTTAATGAAGACATCAATAATTTTGACATTAATATCCACCATCAATGGTATTATCAAATACAAGGCAAATTACATACTACAGGACGAAAAGGATGTATTTGCGGTGTATCCACTTAAAGTGGAATATATAATAAAAAGAAAAGATTTCTGGTGTAAAAATATGGAGAAGTTAAAAAAGTTTTATATAAACTGTATGTTGCCAGAATTGGTAGATCCAATGCATAATCGAGGAATGTCATTAAGAGAACCTGATTACATCTTAAAAGGTATTCAAAAATTAAAAAATAAAAAACAAAAATAATTACCTCCAAAAAGTCAAATAACATTAATAGTAAGATGTTTCTACAAAGCCGCTATTTATTCTAAAAGTATTCTCTTTAATATTTTTGGTTTTAATCTAGGTACTGTTAAAACGCTATAATACCTATATTTATTTGCAGGTCTTTTGTGACTAATTTATTTGTAGTACTGCGTCCAATTAAGTTACCAAAAAATAATAACCGATCATTTTAAATACATTTCTTATGCCTACGTTGTAAAAAATAATATCGAGCTGTTTAGTCAAACGCCCTACTGTTCACAAAAACAAAATTAAATTACTTTATAATTTGTGATATATTTACATCATATCTAAAAATGAAAAAAATATTTGATGTACAGGGTTCATAATATATTACGCCAATTTTGGCGTTTGTTTGTCCTTCTATAATATTCACTTATTTTAAAAGCAAAAACTTCTTATAAGATCGTTGACATCAAAAAGGGAAAAAATGTATTTATATCTCAAAAGCTAGCACTTCGGCTCTGTTCCCTCAGTTTTTAAAATATTATTTCTATAAGAATATCTTTTTGACTTTCAATCAATATATATAGACCGAAATAATTCTGAATTTCATTTTCTTAAACCAATAGCATAAGTTACGAATAAACGGCATTCGTAAGTATTGTAAAAATTGCAAAATACTATTATACGTTAAATGATGTAAATTAATGTATTTGATATATTTGTACAAAATAAAATATTAACTCATCTTCTTGCTTTATTTATTCTATGCTAAAAAGAGGGCATCCAAGGAAATATCTTTCTGTGAAAAATTATACAGTCTACAAATTATCACATCACTACAACAGCAGACAGCAACAAAATCAAGAAAAACTTGTAAGTAAAACTATTTTCTCCACGTTTCATTCACAGATAAGTCAGAAAACATGTAAATTATTAATATATTATGAAACATTTGTTAAATACATTATTTATGAAGCTGATTTATAGATTTTATTAAATTAGTAGTTTAGTTGATATTCTTTGCAAAATGAATTATTTTAGAAAATATAATATATACCTACTATAAAAATATAATTCTTCTACCTATTTTTTTCTAATCAAACTATTTTTTAAATATATTAAAACATTACAAATTCTATATTGAAAACAAAATTATCTTATGTAATAAAATTTCCCTCTTCACACCAGCCGAGCAATATGTACCCTTATTCCGTATCTGGCCAAATTTCAATACTAGGTAGACGAGGAAGACAACAGTACCCATCCTTCGGTACGAACACGGAACGTCTTGAGAGGGGATATCGTAATCATATTTTTCAATCATTTTTATATCCAAAATTACTTTGCTGTTTTAATAATTACGGCTTTATATTAGGTCCAATTTTAATAGTTATTTTTGTATCTAGTGCGCGAAATGCTACTTTGGTGATCGAGAACTGATTTTTTTTAACAAGGCGCAGCCGAGTTAAAAAAAATAGTCGAGATCACCAAAGTATTTCGCGCATGAGATGCAAACAAATTTTTTTCTACAAACGTCAAAAATATTATTCTAAAATAAGTAACATGCTTAGCTTAATATGAAAATAAATAAAATTAGGTAGTGTTAAATTTTCTCACAATTTGAAAGCCTTAATTATTGTTATACATTAATAAATAAATAATTTCTTGGATTTTTGCTTGATTGAGGAACATAAAGGTTAAGATATATAAATCCCATATAGTTTACATGCAGTGTGCGAAGTAAGTATTTCGCACACTACTTCGCGCACGGTGTCATGGTAACGAAGGAAAATGAATAAAAGGGTCACTTCGCATATTGTTGTCAATGCGCGAACCTTGTTATTTTTTGACGTTTGTAGAAAAAATTATTTTTTGATCTTATTAAGAAACAGATTTACTACAAGCTGACATTAATCGTTCGAAAAATAATGCATGTTTGATAATGTTAATTCTATATTAAAAGTTGTCCTTTTTTAAACAAAATTAATAAACTTTATAATTTTTTGTTGACAAAACGGACCATTTTTTCAAAAAAGTATAAAAACCCAGGGCTAGTGCCACTTATCCTCTTTGCGTATAAAAAAATATATGGTATTATCTTTAAAACTGTGTCTTCTAGGATTAAAACAGAATGCCTATTTTTAATACAAATTTCCTGCTATTATCATCGGAGCAATAACTCTTAACACAACGGTAGAATCGGCCCTAAGTAAAAGTTTATAAAATTATTGTAACAAAATAGCTATTTGTGTATTAAAAATAACACTTTAGCTGTTGAGACAAAACGTTATCCAAACAGCCAAAGTACTTTCTGCTCGAGTTACACACAATATTTTTTCTTCAATCACACCAAAATAAAATAAATAATTAAATTTTATTAGAAATGGGTTACCTTTTCTGTCACTTATAATATTTTAAGTTTATTTGACATCAGCCTACTCTTCGAAGAGAAAAAATGTTTTGGTACTTATATACCGGTAATTATTTATGATTTATTAGGAAGTCAATTAATAGCTATTTATGTAACTAGTTACGAAATGCCTTATTTTGTGTAACGAGTAAATATTTGCGGGACGAGCGGAACGAGGTCCCGCAAAATGAACGAGTTACACAAAACGGCATTTCGTCACATTTTACATACAAGATTTTTTTCTAATTTTGACTTGATTATTTATAAAATTGTGTTTGGTTAAAAAATGATTCACCATTTCAGAAAATTGTTGTATTTGATTGCCCTACGACTTTTTTTTTTTTTTTCAATAGTAATAATACAAATGAGGGACATGTGCAGTGTTGCCGATCTGATTTTTGACATTACCCGCTGGACATTTGAAAAAAAAAACGTTTTTACCCGTTATCCTTAAAGTAGTACGTCAAAATTTTACAGCTTTTATTTTTTTGTTTTCTTTTTTGTTGTTAAACGTAATGTCATATTTTCAAATGTGACATGTGTTTATTCAATGCCTTTTTTCGATTTTTGGTTTTTTTTGATTTTAGATTTTTTCAATTTTTCGACATAGAAACCAAAAAAGGCATATTTATTTATTTTCATTTCGTAACTGGTGACATAATCAACTTTTCGTAATCAGTTGCATAATGTTCTACTTTATGCAACTGGTTGCCTAAAGAAGATCGTTTTGACAGTTGCTGCGATTTCAAAATATATTGCTTTATATGTCAAAATTAGAAAAAATATTTTAAATTAGCCTACATTTTGTTTTAAAATACTTACCGATAAGCTTTCTTCTATTTAATTCCAATAAAAACAGACAAGTGTACGCCAATAATGTCAAATTATGACAATTTGCGAAAAACGTCAACTTTATGGTTATATATGGTTATATAATAATAGAGATATCATCCGCTACCACTCTAAGAACTAATTCTGTATAATCAAATAAAAATAACAATATAAAGATATTGCAAGTTTAATTACTACTACCGCCGCTCTTATTACACATTAAATTTCGAATATAATTTGCTTTCAAATGAAGTGACAAACTTTACAATAGGTAACAGTTTTGTATGCTGCTATCGAGCGTCAAAATCAAAAGTAATCCGATTAATAGTTATTAGTTATATTGCCGAGTTCTCCTTAAAATTATCTTTTCAATGACTGTCATACTTGGCACTTTCCCTATTTAACTTGCATTGGTTAGAGTAACGGAGTGTAGGGGAATGACGTATGACAGTTAATATGTTATAAAGATCTCCTTCAAACTAAAATCGGTCTGTCCGAGCGTTTTTTAACATTCATGATATTAATACCCAAAACCCCTATCAAGTTTTCGTTGGGTCACCTTGTAGGTATAAAGAGAGAGTATTTATATTAAATAAAATTAACTTATAAACATTAACCTTTAAACAAAATATAAATTAAATGGATCGATCCCATATTATTATAGAGAAATACTAAATAGTTTTGACAAATCTACTAAAACCAGTTGTAAGTTTGAAACGACTGAATTGGTAATGAAATTGATATTTTTGTATTTGATTGTACGTTACTCTTTTCACTTTCTGAAAAAAGATTCCCCATAAAACAAGAAATAGTAAATAGTTTATAATAATAACCTTTATTAAATTTGCTACTTATAACATGTACCAATGACCAAGTCCGGTTCTGTTTATTTTCAAATAAACAAATATGGCCGTCGATAGATTCTTTAAAAATTAAATAACTCACCGAAATAAAAGTAAGTTTCCTTTATCGTCGTCACACCTCGCACTTTTATTATAAATAAAGCTTTTTACAACACATTTTGGCATTTTCAATGTTAATTTCCAAAATTTTAGTCACTAAAATACCAAATTAATTCTCGTTGACACATTAAATTTGGACGAACAACGCTCTGACATGTGATGTCCTGAACTGTGATTGGTGGGTGTGAATAATTTCAAATTGGGATTATGCGCAGTGTCTTACGTTCCATCTAAGGTTTGTACAATCTAAGATTTTGACTAGCTCTTACATATTTTTTACCAAACAATTACTTAACTTTAATCAAATCGAAAGATCAAATGAGCTCATACGACTATGGTTTTCTCAGTCGTGAATTCAAGCTTTTTTTAGTAGACACTTTTAGGAAAATAGTTTTAAGAAAAGAAGGGCGCCAGTAATTATCTTTTTTATTTTTTAAACCAATAGTTGAGAATTATAAATGCCTCTTTATCAAAAAGACAATTAATTCAAAATTATATATAATTTAAGTAAAAATAGAATTGTTTTAACCTTTAAAAATAAGATTCAACAAAAATTAAAATAAATTTGTTTATTTTAAAATTGTGGTAATGCAATTAATTGTTCTTTGAATAAATATACCAAAGTATACATGAAAATACGCTCTCTCATATGCTGGTACCAATACTATATTATACTATATTATACTCGCGAGGCCAAATTATCGTACGACAATTATTTGTTAGACTGAACCTGATTCGTCTTCTGGGGCATTAATTCTAGAAGATTTCTAAGACTCAACGAGCCAAACTCTGCTTCCCAGGTATAGGAAGATATATAACTGACGATAAAAATTGGTAGGTATTTTTACTTTTAACTCCTTGTATTCGCTTCCGCTAGTTGCACCCCAAACACTTGTAGTTTATTTAACGATATGAATTATCTAGAAAAGATTTGAAATCGACTGACCAAATAAAACTCTCACTTCGCGAAATTTCCCTCTCTCAGGAATATTGCGTGCCGGATAATTACATTTTAAATTATTTTAATACCAATTTTATACAGGAAGTCATAAATTAAAAAGGAATTTTAAAATGTTACACCCCCGATAACCGATTTAGGAAAATTTTATGCTGAAGGCAGAAATGAGAAAAAACTTGGAGAGGAAAGAAAAAAATGTAATAGACAAGGTAACAGGCTGGTTCTGTCGTGGTTATTCTCTCTTGCCCGAAGCACCACACGGGGAGAATAAAAATCAAAAGAAGATATAATAATATTAATTTTGTATAGAAAGTCTTACTCACTATCAGAAATATTAGGAAGATATTAGAAAAATATTTAAAGATAATCAGAGAATTAGAGAAAACGAAGATAAAAAAGAAAAGCTAGATATCTCACTAGATACCTCGAGTAATGACCTGTCAAAACAAAGAGACATAAATTCAAACAGGAATTTAATTTTAATATACTTACCTTCCAAACTCTAAATAAAACTAAAAGAAAATAATAAAATTTAATTAAGAATTAACGAATGTGTAAAGCAAATAATGAAAAATTCACAGCCTACTCCATCAAAAACTAACTATTACACATCCGACATACTGAAAAATAACATACCCATTTAAAATTTATTTCATCAGAAAGAACGATACAAGTGGTGAGCGCAGTACAGCGACATCACTCAACACTAAAGATATTGACACGATAATCATCATCTCACGGTAAATAATTTGACCAGCAGGGATGATAGGGCAAAAGACAACAAATCAAAATAAAATAAAAATATTGAAGGCAAGAATAACAAAATAATAAAGATATTAAACGTAAGAAAATCAAAATATTTTCTTTTACTATACGGAGAATGGTCGCACTGCGCAGCTTTCTGAGTGCCTTTTAAAAGGAGATAGAAAACTCCGCCATTTCAATCCTTTATTACGTGTTGCCTTCATCTTGGCGCAATATTTTAATAGGTGCGTTTTAATCATCCGCTTCTGCTTCGGAATTGTCGGTTTTCTTGTTTTAATCTGACAGGTTAAAACGACTAAACCGACAATTCCAGAAGCAGAAGTGGATGATTAAAATGCACCTGATATTTTGCTTGCTGCTGTCAGTGTCAGTGAATATTATTTTTGGCATGGAATCACAGTTTATTGCTAAAGAATCAGTTAGCTCACTCGGACCAGTTGAAAGTTCCAAAATAACATCCACTCCAGGGATACAAATTCAGGAAACGCAGAAGACTACTGTTTTATTATAGGCGGTTGTCATATATTGTATTATCCGAGTTGCGCAGTGTATAAACTGGGACATTGAGATCAAAAGTGCCGACGCAGAGTGAGCGATCTGATTCTTTAGCTATAAACTGTGGCATAGGAATCAAAATGGCCGCGCAAATGTTGGGCATGTCGGACCTCTCTCTTGCACCGTATAGTAATTAAAGTATGTTATTACAATAAATTGGTGCATTTTCATGCATCAATTTGATTTTTATGAATATCCAAAATTTGAATGTATATTTACTGTTCAGTTTTTGGTACCTTCACCCTACCACTTCCGTCGATGGTTTAAAAGTGACCATGTTATAAGTAACCTTGTTCCTGTGATGTTTATCCTAGCATTTGTATAACAGTTGTCAATTATTTTACAGGTTTGTAATATTATTTTAACCAATCTACAATATTTAGTTTTAAACAGAGTTTTTTGTTCACTTTTAGGCTTTATGAAGGACATATGGTCGATAGCGGTTGAGTTAATATATAATTTTGTATGTAGGATTGATTTCGAGTATTATTTCATATAATATATAAATGTTTCTGTGGTGGAATTATTATCATTCGCATTTCCTAGTCCTAGCAGTGTTCGCAAAATTCCTAAAATTTTATATAATGAAAAATTGTTAAAATACTAGATCATCTAATTACAGAAATTCATATATCATTGTCGTCAAAAGCACAACAAACACAACAGTGGCATATTATAGGCATAGGCTACTATATACAAGATGTCTAGAAATGAAGACAACAATTTTTAAAGTACAATTTTACATAAAAAATAAAAAAATAAAAAAATGTTTATATTAACACACAATCTTTTGTTCCCATGCCGCTGGTTGCAGATATCAGGTGTCCCATACCTCACATTTTTAAAAAGTGTCTAGCAATTAGACCGTTGTAATATAACTAATTAAATTATATGATGTAAAGAAATATAAGAGTAAGTTATTCAGTCGGTTGACAGAGCTTCGGAATACAAATCTTTTTAAATGATATGAACTTCAAACTTCACAGTATAAACATATATCACAAAGTAAACTTTAATGTAAGTTCTTAATTTTATGGGAACTAAAACAAACACAAGTAAACTAGGGAAAATATATTTAGTACCCAAATATTTTACACTTATTCTAAATACTAAACCTACATCCTACAATCATTTACACTTCATTCATACCTACTATACTATATACTAAAATTAAATTCTACAAATCATTATCGACAGTTAACATCATTGACGTCAGTAAATATTGCAAATACTACATAAGGCGATTTTAAATCAGTTACTAGAAATGTGATCAGTTTAATAGCGGATTCGACTGGCTGCATTAATGCGCATTTAGTTCGACTTTTTTAAGTGGTGTTTGTTCGACTGGCACAACCTAATTACCAAGGCATAATGAAATTTTTGTTCGACTGGCAGGCGCTCTTGCTGAAAGTTCGAATTTTTTGGAACCGCACTTTTTTTTCAGTGACAGTGTCATTTTGGAGGTTAGGACTTATTTAACATTTTTAAATATATTACCATCTTTGTCTCTATTATTAGTGAGAATGGAAAATCTTTAAAATTAATAGACATTTAATTTTTGGTTTGGTAACTATTAGCGGATTCGACTGGCTGCATTAATGCGCATTTAATTCGACTTTTTTAAGTGGTGTTTGTTCGACTAACAGAACCTAATTAGGCATTCCAAACAAATGAATTACCAGTGGGCAGGTTTGGTATATCTAAGGGTAGCGACATATGGTGTATTCTATCTACTTTACGTAAAATCGTGAACAATGGATTACATTTAAATATTTTATGTCAAACACAATAAAAATAATATTTAAAAAAGCCCATCTATACATTTCTTCATAAATTGGCAGGCTTGGCGAGTACTACTTCGAATAAAAATAGCGTCTAAGTTGCAAAACTATGTCGCTACCCCCTTAAATATACAAGAATTTCCCACTGGCACCTATTGTTTGACAGGTCGTTGGAATGCCTGATTAATTAAATGTCAATTATTGCATTCGACTGAAATTGCTCGGTACCAAGGCATAGTGAAATTTTTGTTCGACTGGCAGTCGCTCTTGCTCAAAGTTCGATTTTTTTGGAACTGTACTTTTTTTCAGTGCCAGTGTCATTTTGGAGGTTAGGAATTATTTAATATTTTTAAATATATTACCATCTTTCTCTTTATTATTAGTGATAATGGAAAATCTTTGAAATTAATAGAGATATAATTTCTGGTTTGGCAACTATAAATAAATATCATTAAAAATTTGTTAGAAATCTGAAATGTCAAGTGCTAACTGTGCCAGTCGAATAACGATAGAGACGCGCTACACCAATGTCGAACTCTAGCTCTTGCTTGCTGTGTGCACTGCTCATCAAAGTATGTGGCACTGCTAGAAATAAATTTGAATTATAAAAATTCTGCCCAAAATCAATTCAGAACTGAAAGCGCTTTGTCATCGAGCAAGAGCATTTGAGTCGAATCCGCTATAAGTGTTGTCAAGGTTCTTACGTCATTATAATGACGTTCCATTAATTTGATTTAAAAATGTTTGGTTTATATCACGGTCCCTATAAGGTGCATCAACTCCTATTTAAAAACAAATGAAAACAGCGATAAAACCGATCGTACTTCCTAGCCAAAATCCGCTAGGTTCGCTAGCATCTATCCGGCGAGAAAGTAAATAAAAGATAAAAGTAGGAGCTGCAATTTCAATTTAAAAAGTGTTGACAGATAAATATTTTTTAAAATCTTAAAACATATAAATCATGGTGGATCGTTGTGCTGTTTTTAATTGTGATTATGGGAGAGAGTCTTCAAAATATTAATAGCAGTTTTATAATGCCAAAAAACAGTTATACAGAATATGGTGCAAATTATTGGTGGTATGAAAATAAACATTAAACCCAAAAGTTCCATTTGTGAAAAACATTTTAATGCAAATTATGTTATCCGTGAAAAGGTGCTAAGAAATCTACTAGGAAACGTTATTTTTCAAGTAAATATGTTTAATGTCTACGTTTTAAATAATTGTAGGTTATGTAAATAGGTTATTCAACTTTGTCTTTTTTGTAATAAAAATAATTATTAGTATAAAGTTTTACTATATAAATATTTCGTATTATTTATCCTGTCTCCTTGGTACTAATAATGTTATGACTTGGACCCTATTATAATGTGTTCATGATATAAATTTCATATACACAAGGTACCTATTTCTTTTGATATTTTTCTGACCCTGCGAATAAATAAAATCTTTGACTTATTCCTTTTAGCCTGATTATAATGCTAGAAAGTTGTATCTGGTTATAAGAATCAAATAGATACTATGATGAATTTATTTTACTTGTAGCCTTTTTATTTTTAAGTGTTCAAATATACATTTGTTTAATAATAATCATCCCCAAATGTGTTTTGTTCCAGTTCTTTAAATGTAATTACTAGGTTTTTATAGAAGTACTGATTTTAAATTAATAAAAATTCGAGCTGTAAGAAATATTTAAGATTTTTCAATTCTGTATTTTTCGTATTTTTATAGGAGTTAATAATCCCTTTAAGTAAATAAATGTAGTTCGGGGTCGTAGATGTTGATAATTAGTGTATTGAATAATTTGTACATACATTGGTTAATAATTTAAACAATGTTTTTTCTGATGTACCTAATAATTATTTAAGGTTATCTTGTAGTTGAGGAGTCTAGAAATCCGCATATTCACACCACTCTGAAGTCTAGAATTTGACACAAATTTGAAGTTAAAAATAACGATCGTATTACTTGAAAATCTACAGATTTTTTTTAATTTTTAATCGATGTAAAAATTGGTAAATACATGATAAAAAGTAAAATTTATTTCAAATAATTAAATATAACTTTGCAACTATATGTTACGATTCCAACTAACAGAACTAGCCAGAACAAGAATGGTGCATTTCCAGACCCTTCGATTATAAGATTACCATTATTTAATGTGCAGCGCAAATATAAAAAAAAAACTACCTAAAAAATGCTGTTCCTGCTTTTATTACTTATGATGGGACTACTTCTCAAAGGAGACAAGAATGTGGAAAGTATTGCTGATACAGTTACCGAAGTTATCCACTGGGGGTGAAGTGTTAATCTTTTAGGAATATAGGAAATATTTTTTTATATCTAACAACTTAATATTTATTTATTGATAAGTTACAGATACTATGTATTTGAAATTCGAAGTAATCATTATGACAGCTCTGTTCTTCTTATTGTATTCGAATTCTAACACAAATAAAACATCTCATTAAATTTTTGTTAAAATTATTAATTTATTAATTTTACATTAGGAAGAAAATTAACAATACACACAAAATTATTTAAAATTAGAAATAAATACAATTTACACATTTCCCATTATTACACTTTTACTTACTTAATTTATTCATTTCTTATATTAACAATTTAAATTAATAATATAGTTCATTATTTAATTGGAACTCATTTTATAATTTTACTAATTATTTTTTTATATTTATTTGTGGAAAATTAAATATTAAATAAAAGCATAGGAATTGTTCTATTAGATAATAGCAGTAATGAAAAAATAAGTAGGAAAATTTCAAATGTATAGTTTCCAGATTTATTATGAGTTTTTCATTTTAATGTACTCAATAAGTAGGTTTATTATGTTCGCTTGTACACATCACAGTTAGCAGCAGACAGTAACAAACCTGACAACACTTCCGATTTCAGAAAAACATTACAACAATTTGTTTTACATTATATATTTCAATAATGTAATATAATAATCATTTATTCTTAATTAATGACAAGGTTTACTTTTTAAATAAAACTATATGAGCCCTGTTCCGTTTCAATTAGCACACTTCTCAAATTTTTAGTGACTGTCACTACAAGAACAAATCATACATAAATCTGATAAATTACTTTTATTTTTTTAACCCTTTCACTTCCACTTTCATTAAAAAAAATACCATTGTAGTACCTAGATTGTATGTTTTCTTTGTTTATTTTAAGTAAATTAAAATTTTTTCATAGTATTTTTTATTACTCCAAGACATAACGTCCCTGTTCAGGGACATTACAAAAACAAAAATTTACTATGAAAATAATTTTTTTATAATATTAATTCTTAAAAGTAATGCAAATAAAGTAAATAAACCAAAAAGAAAAATTTCTACCAAAATTAACAGATATATACTTCAGGGTTAATTAAGACAGTGTCCCTCTGGAGGGACAAATACACTGAAAGGGTTAAATATTTACAAATTTTCATGAGTGTTTCATCACCTTTAATCGTGGCAGTGATCTTGTGGGTGCTGCACGCCTCTGCTTAAAAATTATCACCCCATATACAAAAAAGCATCTTTATTAAATGAACAAGAAACTAAAAAAAAAATAAGCATTATTAAAAACTACAAAAAGTGCATAATTTGAAAATCCATATTCAAGCTTGAGATTTGTAAAATTAAAAAAATTCCAAATACACATTTAACTTATTCAATTATGTATTGAATAATAGGTCTCTTCCAACAATGATCAGAAACAGACCACTGGGTAGTACACAATTTTGCAGTATCGATAAACTACTGAGCAGAATCCTGATGTCAGTAACTCATTTCTGAGCATTGTTGGAACAAACCTAAAGTAAATCGAAACCACTTAAAAACAAGCACAACATTTATACTCGAGCATAATTTTTAATTCCTATCAAAATTTTTAATTACTGAATATTTTGTTCTAGTTATATTAAAATTTAAAAGTTCTTACTCTTCATTATAATTATATTTTTTATTTTCCCTATATACCTACATACTATCTCTAACATTTTACAAATTTGATGCCTAATATTTGATAGATCATAGTAGTAACTGCCAGTTAAAACTTTATTTCTAGTATTTAGTTTAGGTAACAGAGACAACGCTTGGAACAGAAAATACATACTTTTGTTAATTCAGAATTTTTAAATGTTGTTTTATATTATAAATCTTTCCAGGTATCCTATATCATTTTTTTTATAATTTTCAACCAAAACTGTTTAAAAACAAAAAGTTTAATAAAAAAACACCCATTATATTTAATAAGGTTTATGCTCTAAAACTCACTGTTCTTTTAATGGCAGATTTTTTAACCTCTGAGTAAAGTTAGGTGTAAGTATAATCTATAGCCTAATCAGCAAGTAGTTACTTTCAACTTTATTCAGAGGTAAAAACCTGGCCTTTAATCTTAATATAATTGTGGAGGATGGAGACTACATTTGCTAGGGATTAGGGAATAACGAAGATCTGACTACTATAGTGACACTTGCTAAAAACTGTATAAGTTCTATGTACATGCAGATAGAACCATGTGAATAACTTTAGTGCTTCGATAACACAACATTGACAATTAACAGATGAACATATTGGTCACAAAAACAAATTAAATAATATATTCTACCAATCTCATTTTTTCCAAAAAGTACAGTTACAACCTTGTTATTCTTTGAGATGTATTTATTACTGATACTTATTAATAAAAATAATAATAATTGATATAGGTACTTACTGATCTTTGGAAACATATATACTCCAGTCCAGTGAGACTTCATTATTCTGGTATAATGCTATTTCACAGAAATGTTTGTAATTCCAATCACTATGTATGGATTTGATTATAGTAGGTATAAAACTAAATGTTTATTGAATATCTTTAATCTGGGCAATGAAAATCACAAAACTCACTTTAAAAATAATAAGCTTCAATCTGAGTACCATAGTTAAGGTCCACTTCTTCATTTTATAATCAGTAACCCACTGTATTGCTGTTTTTGCCAAAGCCAAAGGTAATATTTGAACACAAAACAAAATCAGCTGTTTTTTATAAACACCCCCATTTCACTTATTTAGTAGCAAGTCTCTGGCAGCAACTTGTAACTTAATTGGAGCATATTTATTAAATCTTGAACACTTTTTTTGATCGTATAAACTCACACATCAGTGCAGCTTGTTT
This sequence comes from Psylliodes chrysocephalus, assembly GCA_927349885.1. Classification (NCBI taxonomy): domain Eukaryota; kingdom Metazoa; phylum Arthropoda; class Insecta; order Coleoptera; family Chrysomelidae; genus Psylliodes; species Psylliodes chrysocephalus. Next base: position 25,522,284 of record OV651817.1, read on the forward strand.
AAAAAAAAACACTTATAAGCAACCATCAATAACAATGAACTTATTTGTTGACCATTAATTTTTTCATCTGTACTCCTTCTGATAGTTTTGTCATTTTTCATTTCATATAAACTCGAATTTTCACCATAGAAAAACAATTTTTATGATTGCACTTTTTTTGACAGATAAAAAGATTGCCGCAATTTTCCGCCGTAACGACACTAGCGAACCTAGCGGATTTTGGCTAGGAAGTACGATCGGTTTTGGTATGTTTTTTTCAGGGAGTTGAAACACCTTTATAGTACGCCGTGGTTTATATTGACACTTACTTGACAATGCGCATGCCATTGTCAGATATCGCAAATTTTTGTTTCTGTATTATGTATTGTAGTTAGGATTTGGTTTTGAATTTGTAAGGATAAAAAATTAATATTTGTTGTGTACTAATCATGGATGAAGAGATAATTGGTGTTCTAGTTGCTTTGGCCTCTGAAATTTTATGAAACCTGTTCATCAATAAATCTTGACTATGTTCGTTAATAAATATTGGCTATCTTGAAAATAAATTTGCTCTCCATTTAAAAAAACTTAAATGCGTCCGTCTCGCTTTAGGCGTAATTTTCCCGCTTTTTAACTTGTTGGCACGCGTTACGCCAAAGTACGAAAATGGGTGCCTGTAAACGTAACGGACACACGAATTTCGAAAAAAAAAATTAAACTAGAAAATAATATTAAGTGCATATATAAAATAACAAAAAAAAAATTGCGGGTTACGCATAAATAACAGAGAAATTTGAGTTTAAACTTGCGAATTTTGGTGATTCTAACCTAAGATTTTTTGATTTTCGTGTAAAGCATAAGCAAGCTTGCCAAATATTTCAATTTATAAGAAAATCTAGATTAATAATTGACAGAATCGATCAGAATCAAACGCATATTAAAACAATGCTCATATCACGCATAAAAAGGTAATTATTGGGAATATAATAATATATTTTTCTTAATAATCCAATTTTTTTTTATACTCACATTTTAGGCATTAGGAAGAATAATAGTACTTTTAGCCCAAGAGCGCACTGCAAATTTTTACCGTCATCTGATAACGAAATGAAATATACCCCAAAAGAATGTAAAAACATTGTACTTTATCAAATGGCACCTGTGCCTATCCCAATCCTGAGCAAAGTGGCTTAAAAAAGTTATTTTATATTAAAAAAATCACATAAAACATGACAGCGCTAATTTTGTTTGCCCTTAAGAGAAAAATTTACATTACAAACTAAAAGAGCTGCGGGGCAACGGTAGTTTAGTAGGTATAAAAATGACAACTTAAGGGTGGAGCCTAAATACTACAAATTTACTTCCGAGACCAAACAAAATCAGCATTCATTCATAATTTAAACAATTGCATGTAGATACGAGGGATGCATATTCTAAACTTTAACGCGCGAAGTTGAAGACAGAGGAACCGGAAAATATTCCACAATAGCACAAAATAATATTACCTTTGTATTTTACAATATAAGTATGGTGTAGATTAAAACTTATTTTGGCTGTCGACAAATTTGGTTAAAAAATCTTCTTTTAGAAATATACCTTTCATTTGACGAAAAACGAAGGCCTAAATATTCTTCATAAAAGTTTCGCCTGTGTATTGACAAGGTAATAGTGCTTTCCTTATATTTTTTGCTATGAAATTAACAAAAATATAGCAATAAACAATTACTGATGTCATGGTTTCACAGGAAAGGAAGCAGTCTCTCGACTGTATGCGTCTCTCTCAGGGATGAAATGCAATCTGTTTGACTCTCTTACTTTATTTTATATAGGTATTATTGATTTATTCGCTATGAAGGCGAATAATGTTTTATAGGGTGTATTACTTCATGATTTTTTTTTGAGGAAAATAAAAAAATAAAATATAAACTATTTATGGAAGGTATAAGCACAGTATATATAAGTATAGGTTATAAACAGTAAGGCTATTGCTTTGCAGAATACAATAAATTCTTAATAAAAATTTCAATAATTAGAAGTATATAAAGCATAAATTAATAATATTAAAATATATAAGTACAGGACTCAAACTAATCAAAATCAGATTCACCACATTAATCTACATTTTCCAAAACATTAGCGGCTATGATCAAACTATTTCTGCAGTTTTTCTGTGCCATACAGGTGCATTAACCGATGTAGCCAATAGTTTTTTCTGCATTTGCAAGTTTTGCTTTCATAGTCTAGAATAGAATAATATTGTTAAAATATTGTACATATATGAAAATTATCGGTGTATAGTACCTTTTTTGCATTTGCATGATTAGTTCTGTTATTTCTGGTAGCAGGTCGAACATAATCTTAAGAGTGGGTATCAGGCTTCAATCTTGATCTACTTTCCATTCATACTCTTCAACATTAGGAAGCTGCATCTGGGTCTTTAAAGAGCTTAGCCAAATACTTAGCTGGTAAAAACATCTTAAACAATGTAATCTTAGGGCGTCTTCAGTCAATGGCAATTTAGCAATTATTTTAAAGGGGTCATTAATCTCCTCAAAATGTTAATGGAAGTAACATTGGCAGTTTTTGAATACAGTTTTATGAAACATTTTTCAAGATTAGAGAATGTATTTTCAGAGTACCTACGAATCAGTGTCAAATATATCCAAAAGGTGATGGTGTTCAAGGTAGGTTTTTCCAACAGGTTTTTTTTCCAATGCCAGACAATTGGTTGGATTTTTTACGACCTCACAGAATGAAAATAAGGCAAATTTTTTAGAAGTTTTGTATCCAAATTTAAATCATGTACTGTTATAAATCGTCACGAGTCTCCTCGCCCTATTATGAACCATATCTTTTTAGTTCTAAGACTAGAACATCTGTATCGTTGCAATCAATAATGCAGCGTGAATTCCCCGAATTTCTGGCTGATAATATGTGCAATAAGATACGAGTATCAGCTTCTTCAAGATATAAATTTAAGAAATCGTCTTTTGATGGTTCAAAATTCATCCCATATTTATTGATACTCGCTAATCCATCACTAGATACAAATTTTCAAGAAGTTGCTCTGACAGAAAATGTGTTAAACGTCTTTTATTAAATATCGAATGAATGAACAAGTTTCATTATTCTGGAAGTGGAATATTGGGTCGGTCAATTTCTATATCAATTGATTTCTGGGATCATCTCTTTTGACGTGTATTTTTGATAGAATTTTCTTTATAATGATTAAATACGACATCTATCCTTTGAGCTTTAAATTTATTTTTAAAAATAATCTTTACAAATATATTAGCATATTCTTTAAATGATATGCAACTTTTGGACTTTCCCAAGCCTTGAGCTATTGCTATCCCAACAAAAATGTGACAAGTTTTGCAAGATCACCTAGGTGCAAGTCTTTGTGGGTCATATTGCTCTAAAATATTTCCCAATAAACTCTTATTTGTAGAGGTGCCGAGATACCCATTTACTGTTAGAGACATGGGAGAGGCTGTCAGATCAAACTTAAATATTTCGGCATAATTACCTAATGCTTCTGTCCATATCCTTTGCTAATAAAATATTGTGAAGAAACTGTTGACCATGCAAGGATTAATAAGTCATATTTTGATATCATTTGTGTCTTTGCTTCTTGCAACAACAAATCCGTAATTAAAATGTTTAACGAAAACTTACCCAACTTACCCAAATATATTCAGGCATTCAGCTATAACAGGATGAATGTAGATGTAATAAAAACCTAAAAAATGTCTATATTTCTTCCCAATTTATTAGGAACTTCAATATGTAACAGTTATTAATTTTTTTAGTAAAAACAGACAATATGACACTTTGTTCATTGGCACCTAACAAAAAGTTTTATAATAAAAAAATGAAAAAAATTTGAGCATATCAATAATGTGATGCATCAGCCGACACGTAAAGAGAAACAGAGCTATACTACGTTTTTCATTAGGGCCTTTCTTTTGTTAAATGATAAAATTATATTTAAAAAAAATGACTTTTTAAACAAATTTTTGAAGGGCTGAATTTTTTTTTAAATAAGTATAAAAAATTACTCCTTACAAAGATTTTATTGTGCATTGGACCAAAAAATAAATAATTTTTTTTTTATTCGGCGATATTAGTATCTGGATTTTTGATGATAGTGCCGTTCTGCACAGTCTAATTTTGTGTTACCTCCGGTAAGGGTTACCTTATCATGACCTTATATCTCTGAAAAATTCAGCTTGTGACAAAGGGGGGTAAATCGTTTTCTAGAGCGAAAATTTTAATACATACACTCTACTAATAATAATTGATTAAGAGTAGAAAAGCGTCAATAGTTTAGCAATACATTCCCTTCTATATCACATAATAATATGTCCTCGATACAAAAAGTCAAAGTAACAAAAACAGGAGACCAATGTAAACAAACAATAAACGGTCTCATGACATTTTATATTTTTAAATGAACTAGGTTTTTAAAAAAATGTTTTCTATACCTGTTATTTTTTATATTCAAGCGGATTTATAATATTTAAACTTGGAGTAGCCATGTGTGAGTTAGTTAAATGAAAAAGTTCTTTTGGTTTTATAATATGTAGCGATCAGGTATATTGTTTCAGCATATTATTATTATTTATATTTTAACAAAAATTATTTTTATTGTTTGAATAATCTGTTATAATGAGGTACATCTTCTAGAACAAATTTATAAAAAAGCCGTACTGTTAAACTCACCATTTATTTGGCATTCTGTCCCGTACTTTCATGTTTCTATTAGCTCTGCTGTCAACTAGTTCTGGTAAGGCATATTGCATATAATAATTTTGAATTTCATTTTGCACCTTTTCTTCCCAAAAGCTGTCATTATGAGGAAGTTCCTCCACTTTTATTTCTCGAGAAGTCCAAACGCACAAAATGCAAAAATTGATTTGTGTAATATGCAGCTAGCCCTGAATTTGAAAGTACCGATTGTGGTTCCCCTTAGGTTAGGTTGAAAATGAGTGGGATGATCTCATCGCCCTCCACTGCGACTCAGATGGGTCTATTGTGGCTCATAACTAACTTATAGTTCACCGTACAAGCCACACCTTTTGATGAAGGTCATGGTTGAATTGGGTGAGACTTCTATAAAGTCGGTAGGCTCCAGTCGGGTAAATCCGAAGATCTGGAACCTGGTTCTTTCCAGAGCGGAGCAGGTACATAGAATGTGCTCGGCAGACTCGTCTTCCACGCTGCAGAATCGATAGTCCGATGTTTGTTGCAGACCTATCCTTCTCATGTGGTTGCCCAGACGGCAGTGTCCTGTCATCAGTCCAGTGAAAATGCGTAGATCTCTCCTACTCCATTCTCGGATCTGAGCAGAGGCATTCATGGAAGGGTTGTTTATAAACGCCTTCGAATGGGTTAGCCCTGGGGTATCTCTCCAGTTCGTGAGTGTTGCACCCTCCGTCCATTTTGAGATAATTCCTTTGGCAATGCTTCTTGCAATGCCCAGGAATGGTTCTGGTCCTATGAACACAGATTCGGTTCCTCTTTTAGCAAGTGCGTCGGCTTTTTCATTGCCCTCCACACCACTGTATCCCGGAACCCAGATCAAAGTAACTTTGTTCCGGGAACCGAGACACTCTAGGGTATTTATACAGTTCCAAACCAGCTTTGAGCCAACTCGATTGAAGCTCAGGGCCTTAAGGGCTGCCTGGCTATCTAAAAAGATTTTTATAGTCTTGTTTGCGGGGAGAAAATTAATCAAGTCTCTCGCTCCCAATTCTATAGCTTGGAAGATCGTGGCCAGAGAGCCTAGGTTTATTGATATGTCAACTCTAGGCCTCTGGCCGAAAACTCCCGCTCCTACTCCTTTTTTAGTTTTGGAGCCGTCCGTGTACAGCGCATAGTCTGCCTGGAAGAGGGTTTTTCCCCTTTGCTCCATGCGCCTCTCTCTGGAATGAGGACGCTGTATGGCTTTTCTATGTGCTGTCGGGGAACTAGCGAGTCCGAGACCATGCCGAGGATGGGGTGATTATTAATTTCACTCACCAGCCCCGTCTTGTCCCACCGCAGTTCTTCGTAACATTGACTACCCACTTTGAGGAGCCTGTAGGAGACCATTCTGGCCTCCCTTTCCAACACAATGTGTAGAGGTTCCCTTAATGGTATTATCCTTTTTCCAGAAAGTTATTTTTCTACTGCATATTCCTTTTTCTTCAGTAGACACTCTAGCTTCATATGGATATTTTAACTCTATCATAGAGTTTTTTGTTTTAAATTCCATCTGGACTGGCAGGAACATAATCAAATTCGGAATCAATAAAAGTTCACATATAAAAACTTTTTCTTGATAATAAATTTCCAAATCTTATTTTGATCTGGATTTATTGTCCATGTCATATTAAAAGGCTTTAGCAAAAAATAAAAGATTTTATGAGATTGTTTAAAAAATGCCTTTCCTTTTTTTTACAAATGTCTTCAAATTTTTCGTCTTTCATTTTGCTACAATCTACAATCAGCTTGATATCTTGTCACATTCATTTTTTTCTCATCTATAGACATTATCAAACTTTTTAGAAAATCTTCTTTTGCAACGCGCATCAAAGAGTGTGAGAGATCAAAGCCACGTTTGAAAGCAAAAAAAATGATTTACTAAGTTCGAAAAAATATTCATTACTTTAACAGCTTAAGGAGTTGTTAACATGCTGGAATTCATTATTCTTGATGTATTCATTAAAAAAAATTCCCGTGCAATATAAAAGTTAATTTATAATTCAAATCTCATTGTATACCTTTCGGATATATTTTTTTAATAAATAAATGATAAAATTAATTTAAAATAATTGAGCGAAATTACTGTATGTAAAAATAACAAAGTATACAGACATAAAACAAAATAAATTCAAATCACTTGCGTACGTTTATCACTTGTAAACAGTAGAAAAGGATATACATTTTGTTGGTGTCGCCCTCTAGACGAAAAAGCTTTTAACGTATTTTTTTAATTTTTATTGAGAAAAATAAATGTTCCTGTAAAAATTAAAAACATACATTGTTCTCTTCTAGCATTTTTATTTGTATTTTTTTTTTTTTTTTTCGATAGAAAGATATCTTCTTACATTTTCTTAAAATAAACCGATTCAAATGTTCAAAAAGTAACTCCTTTACATGTACTTACAATGGTGTACCTACAAATACGTAAACTTTAATTATCCCTCGTAAAACATCAGTAAAATATTTTGTAAATTGTTTTCATTCACAAATATTAATTTCTTAAAAATCTAACAGAGGCACCACTGGCCAGACGAAAAATCTTGCAATGTAAGGGTTTCGTAGTACCCCACTTTTAAAGTTTATTTTTAAGTATTTTTAAAAGAAAAAAATATGTACGTGTAGATAAAGGTTAAATCTATGCTCCTCTGGAACCACTTTTTTAAAATTCAATTTAGTTTTTTCTAAAAAAAATTGAGAAAATGGATCAAAAAAGTCGAGTTTTGTGTTTTTTTTTTTTTTAGAAAAAACAAATTGAAATTTTGAAAAAGTGTTTCCAGAGGAGCACAGATTTAACCTTTACCTACACGCACATATTTTTTTCTTTTAAAATATGTCAAAAATAAACTGTAAAAGTGGGGTAATACGAAACCCTTGCATGCTCTGCTCTAAAGCCAAGTAAATACTCCTCTTAATAGTAACATAAAACGTTACAAATATACGTTAATTTTAAATGCGATTTGTGGTTGTGAAAAACGTTATTTTCCGCGACATTTGAACTCTTTTTTAAACGTTTGGTTATAAACCAGTTTTCGACGTTTTTTTAACGTAAGTGTGCTCATTGGGAAGTCCTGTACGGTAAAAGAAATGTCGTTAAGGTTTAACAAAAAGCTCGATCTTGTCCCACAGATACAAAGATTTAACAGTAATTCGTAAAGTTACGCCAGAACAATGTAGATGGACATAATATTTTAAATACTTTTATAAATGACGAATTATGCCATCTGAGTTTAATAAAATGTATCCCAACGTAACTTTAGTAAGAAGTGACTATCGAGTATTTTACCATATTTAATGCAGATATTGTGACAGTAGTTTAGATTAACCTTAGAGATTAACAAGTATTTTCGAGGTTAAACATAGGGATAATAAAAAATAAGTATTTAGCCAAATATTAGGGCTGTCACTCTAGACGGAACTATTATAGATTTTTAGTAGATAGACAAAACCGTTACGGCCTCACATAGGGAATTCAATGTGAGAGATACATATTCAATGGATAAGAGTGAGACAGCCGGTCTGAGGGGAAAACGAGGCAGTGGGGGGAGTGGGGAATTAAACGTCGAAGACAATTTTTGCATAGAACGAAAAGCCAGAAGGGCCTTAGCACGTATCTTCACTGCTATTGGTCCGATCTAAACGGGAAAAACGGCATTATGTAGAGAACGTGGTATAGATTAACGTTGAACAGAATTTTTGCACAGAACGAAAATCCAGAAGGGCTTTAGCGTGTATGTTTACGGCTATTAGAGAGTTTTAGCAAATGTACGTAAGATCTCCGCTAACGTTACGTTAAACTTAGATTGTGACATTTTTCATAAACATTAAACGGAGTAGATTACAGTATATCCCTAAGGTAACGTTAGCGGATGGTTAGCGGATGTTTGCTTAAACTCTCTATTGTTCCGATTCAAACGGGAAAAACGGAATTATGTAGAGAACACTGAAACGTTTGATGTTTCACGTTTGACGTTTGGCGTTTGACGTTTGACGTTTGACGTTTGACGTTTGAAGTTTGACGTTTGACGTTTGACGTTTGACGTTTGACGTTTGACGTTTGACGTTTGACGTTTGACTTTTGACGTTTGACGTTTGACGTTTGACGTTTGACGTTTGACGTTTGACGTTTGACGTTTGACGTTTGACGTTTGACGTTTGACGTTTGACGTTTGACGTTTGAAGTTTGACGTTTGACGTTTGACGTTTGATGTTTGACGTTTGACATTTGACGTTTGACGTTTGACGTTTGACGTTTGACGTTTGGCATTTGACGTTTGACGTTTGACGTTTGCCGTTTGACGTTTGACGTTTGACGTTTGACGTTTGACGTTTGACGTTTGACGTTTGACGTTTGACGTTTGACGTTTGACGTTTGACGTTTGACGTTTCGGCTAGTATCAAGGGTAAAGTACTAGAATAACTACTGTTACTAGTACAGCCAGAATGGCCTTAGCGTGTATCACGTAGTCCGTTTAAGGTGGGAAAAACGGCACTATGTAGATAAGTAGGAAACTTCGAATAGAAAAAAACATATGTAAAACCAAAATGGCCTTAGCGTGTATCACGTGGTCCGATTCAAACGGGAAAAACGGCATTATGTAGAGAACGATTAACACAGAAAAATCCTACGCAATACCAAAAATTGGGAAACTAAGAAGAGATTTACGAAGATAAAAGTTTTAACAAATTTAAATCTTTGTGAGCACCCTAATTAGTATCCGATACTTCGATTTTAAGTAGAATAAAAGCAAATTTACGTGTGGCTGCTGGGGATAACACATGGAAAATTCGATTTTCCTTAACAAAAATGAAAGGTTGCCCATTTTTCCACTCAAGCCGTTTTCACTACATGATTAATTAATAAAACTAGGCTTCAGAAAACCAATGGCTTTAATGTTGCAAGTGGCTAAAGGGTTGAATCAAGGGCGTAATCTTCTAAGGAAAAATCGAGATTTTGCCCGATTTTTCCACACAAGCCCATCGAATGTATGAAAACGAACGTCGTCACTAGTCCGAAAAACATATTTTCTTGAATAACCCGAATGTATAAATACATTTTCAGATCGGAAAATTTTTCTGATAAGGAAAATTGAATTTTCCATGTGTTATCCCGAAGAGCCACCCGTAAATTTTCTTTTATTCTACTCAACATCGATGTACTTTTCAACCCTCTTCGAGACTTGTATGCGAAAATGGGGCACCAAAATCGGTCACTATCTGACGGTCTAAAAGATCATAGACAATATGGGAATTGATATTAAATAATTTAAGACATTCGTTATCACACATTTATAAAATTTTAAACAACACATACACCGATAACAAACCACATTTGTTGAAACTTAAAAAATGATAAAGTATTATTCCAGGCCGCAATTGTGAAAGTTAGAATTTTGATAAGAAAATTATCAAACCACTGAACCAAATTTACAAGAAACGCATATCTGTGAAAAATGATAAAGTATTATCCCAAGCCGCAATTGTAAAAGTTAGAATTTTGATAAGAAACTTTCTCAGGCCGGTAAAACCGCATTTACAGGAAACGCATATCTGGCGATTGTAACAACAGGTTTCTAGAATTATCGTCTGATAACTATGTGGATATAAATAGGGGGACAAGCTATCGTTCTTCATTTCACGTTACACCGTCAACAGAAGCAGTACTAAATATAAAAGGTTTGTTCCAACATAAACCAAATTAGGCTGCTTACTGTCCGGATTCTCCGCAGTCTAGAATTCATGTTTCAACAAACCTTAGACTCAAAACTGTACAAAAACATAGTGTTCCAACACAACCAAAACTAATCACAAGCCCATTTGTGTACTGTCAAATCAGTTCCTGGGTCTGAATAGGAACGAATTGTCAAGACATGCGCAAAGCCGCAATAAACCGAACATTTCGTGATTGTAATTATATTATTTGTATCTATTGTATCTGACAGTTCCGATTTGTATTTATTAATCAAGTTCCAATCCCCGACCAATACCTGACAGTTTGTCAATTACTAAGGTTTGTTCCAACAACAATTTTGGGACCATACATAAACCAGTCCACAACTTATTGTCGACGACTGATAGTCGACTACCTGTCCACGACCTGTCGAGGATTGGGACGCGATTCAGAACTTGGATGTGTTGAAACACATTTTTGTGTTGTCAGACACACTCTGTTAATAACGTCAAAGTAAAGGCAAATTTAACAAATGTAAAATTTTGAATTTGGGAAGTAAAAAAATTATAAAACTCATGAAAAGATTTATAAATTTTGATTATTCGATTTTTAGAGTTGGTGGTGGTTTATTTACGAGCTCACTTTCGTTTTGCGCATATCTTGACAATTCGTTCATATTCACACCCAGGAACTGATTTGACAGTACAGAAACTGGTTTGTGATTAGGTTTGGGTGTGTTGGAACACTAGGTTTTTGTACAGTTTTGAGTCCGAAGTTTGTTGGAACACACCAAATCTAGACTGCGCAGAATCCCGACAGTACGAAAACCGATTTACTATTGTGTTGGAACAAACCTCTAGTCGTCGACAGATTGTCAACAATAAGTTTTGGACTGGTTTATGTATTGTTCCAAGATCGTTGTTGGAACAAACCTAAAGTGAATAATAGTAGTTTTCTTTTACAAAGGAGTTAAGGTAGGAAATATATATTGATTTTTCACTCTCTTTATCTTAAAGCTTAGCTTAAATTGGGAAAAACAATTTTCTCTTTTCTAAATACTAAATACTCTATGTTTTTTAATTTTTTTTAAATTTTCACATACTATTTCTGTTTCTGTACTTTTGATATTAGATTTTTGTTTTTGAGAAAACGAGCTACATTTTTAATTATTGATTTTTATAAAAATACATTTTAGTTTTGATAGCTTTGTGAAAAGTTTCAAAATTGATAATTTTTAGTAAACTAAAAAAGATTGTTCTTCATTTAGATATCAAGAAGCCGCCAATCAGCTGCATATCAATCTACTACAACTACAGTTTAGCTACAGATCCCCAACATTATCGTTTTAAAAGTAAGTAGATTTTAAAAATTTTTTATAGGATTCTTTATATATAGATTTTTTTTATAAATAGTTTTCACGCATTTTTCTCTAGTTAATTATTTTGCTTTTAGTTTTCCTATCCTATGTTTAAAGTATTAATTCTTTTAGATGGATCTAAATACACTAAATAAATGTTCTTTAATTAAAGAAAATAAACCCGTCGTGAAGCTGAGTACTCTACCTTTGGGCATTCCGCACACCATCTTAGCAGCCAAAATAGTAAAAGGTAAATTTGGGGAATCAGTGCTGCTAGAATTGAACCACACAGTAACCTTTTTGCCGCAGAGAGTTACGGAACTGTACCAACCAAACATCCAGCATTTCACAGCGTCAAGATACGCAGTTATCTACAGGGGTGCAGTAGACACTGGGAAACCACAACCAGCGGCATCATTTGAAATAACAGAAAATTAAGGATAAAAGGGTAAACGATATTTTTTTAATATTTTTTTTGTTTGCCAGTGTTAAAATGAATCCTTTCAGTGTTATTAAACAATCTGACGGTGTATTGTTGGCTATAAAATACTTAAAAAAATTTTGTTTGATAATTTTACAATTAGAGATACGGAGATTTGGCTAAAACGTTTACAAAGACAAGTTAAATCATGTAATAAAGCAATTGGTAGTAGACGGCAACATAATTTATCTGTTGGTGCTTTACGTAAATTAGAAACTAATGTGTTATATTTTAAACATTTTATAAAATTAATTTTGAATAGACATATTGGGATGGGTATACAATCAAAATTGGGTCAACGAGTAAAATGGGCTAATGTAGAATCTAGTTTTAAAAGTAGAGTTATAACTGGAATAGTAGTTAATTTACGGCATAAGGACTTAGATACATTTTTTGATGATTGTGTAGGTATTTTTAAAAATAAAATTAATAAATTTTTGAAACAATATCAGGCACTTAAAGTTAATACTACATTTTGTGGCGAATTTATCAAAAAATCTAACGATAATGAGATTTTAGATCTCAAATATTTTAATACTAAAAATGCTGTTATTGATAAATCGACTGAAATAGCAGAGTGGTTTAAAGATAATGTTAAAGATAAAATTTTAAATAAATTATCGGAATTTGCGGAGAAAGATAGTGGGTGGGCATTAAGTAAAATCGTATCATTAGCAGTAAATGTAATTAAATATAAAATGGGAAATAGGTCGTCTTACATTAAATTACCTGAGGAAATTTTACAAAAACAAGCTTGCATTAATATGAAAAATACCAATCAGGTCTGCTTTTATTGGTCTATTATTAGTGCTCTTTATCCGACTAAAAGTAAAAATACAGATTGAACCTCCTCGTATCCATATTACAAACAATTTCTACAAATAGAGGATTTAGATTGTCCAATGGAATTAAACCAAATTCCAAAGTTTGAAAAAATAAACCAAATTTCAGTTAACGTTTATGCTTTGGAATTAAACGAGGCAGAGAAAAAAAAAACATTTTACACAGTAGTACCGGCTAGACTAACAAAAAATAAATTAGAGAAGCATGTTAATTTACTTTTAATTCAAAATAAGTATTATCCAAAATTAAATGATTACGATGCTCCACCGGTTGATGATGTAGACGAAGAGATTAAATATCATTATTGCTGGATCAAAGATTTGTCACGATTAGTTAATATGCAACTTAGTAAAAATACACACAAAAAATATATATGCGATAGATGTTTAAATTATTTTACTAGTCAAGATAAACTTGCTGAACATGAAAAACTTTGCTCTAAATGAAATAAGTATAAAATGAGTGTTGCTCAATTTGATTTTGTCGAATTTCGAAACTTTACATATCAGCAAACTACATCGTTTGTCGTTTATGCTGATTTTGAGTGTCAATTTTAATCAACCTAGTATAACTAAATTTTTAAAATATCAACATATTGCGTATAGTGCAGGCTATTATGTAAAATGTTCATATAATGACAGCCTTTCTTATTTACAAAAACGTCTTGCGCGTGCTGCTCCTGGCAATAATCCTTTGGATACTGCATGTAAAGCACACGATATTGCATATTCTAAGAATCATTCTCTAGACGAACGCCATATGGCCGCTTGGGAACGTGTCAAGTCGAAGGACGTGACTTTTGGTGAAAAATCAGCCGCTTGGCTTGTTACTACAGGAATGAAGGCTAAACGTAAAATGGGTGCAGGATTAGGCGACCAAGCTGTTGCTTGAATGCTTAAAGTGGCTAAACGAAAACTTGGGTTAGTAGCGATTACAGGAAAAGTAGCAAAATCTTTGAAGAAGAATCCTTCATCGAATCTGAAAAAGTCAGCCGCTCATGCGTTGAAAGTAGCACGAATGTAAATAAAAAAATCTGGAGGGCGAAAAAGTGTTAGAATTCCTAGGATAATTTTGATTCCAAAGAGCGGAGGATTCCTTCCTTTGATTCCATTATTTGCTGGTCTATCAGCTCTTGATGCGTTATCAGGAGGTACGGGCGGCATCGCCAAGACAGTCATCGATGCCAAGAAGGCTCAGAAGAAACTTGAAGAAGATCAAAGACATAATAGAGCTATGGAATCTATTGGTAAAGGATTATATTTACGAAAAAATGCAAAAGGAGGATTGGGATTATTTTTAAAGAAACAAAAAAACTACCGTTGAAGCTACCTTCTAGACCTCTATATGATAAAGACTTGATTGCGTATGCTAAACGTTTAAAAATACCATATTTTCGTGGAGTTTTCATGAGAGATACTTTACCAAAGACATCTCACCAAAAAGAATCTGCCATTTTAAATTTAGATAGGTCGAGAAATCAACGAACTCATTGGGTAGCGTATAGAAAGATAAACGATATCGTAGAATACTTTGATTCATTAGGTAATCTAAAGCCGCCGAAAGAACTTGGTCGTTATTTAGGTAAAGCAATAATATTTTGCAACGACGATCCATATCAAACTTATAACCAAATTAATTGTGGACATTTATGTTTAAAGTTTCTGTACAATGGAGGCCATACTAACGTACATAGACGGAAAAAGGACGCTGCAATCCCTTAAAGAAGATGAACTAAGCATACTTCCTGTCGACTATTTGATACGACACGTTAGACCTGGAGAATTGTTGGATGTTTGGCACAAGTTACCTAATGAATATAAAAATGTAATTTTAATTTACAAATTCGTTCACCTTGTTACGTATATTATAATAGACCTGACGCTCAAACTCACTTTGCTGGTCCTGCAGATGCGCAGGCTAATTGTCAAACTTGTAATTAATATTAAAAAAAAAATGAATAAAAATTATATATGTGTATATATAATCCTTACATCACTCATTCTGCATCAGTCATGTTGTTAACTTTAACTAGTACCACTAACGAGTTCTCATTCGTTCCGCAGACCCCTATCATATTAAATCCTGAAAATTCATATTTTCTAGGATTGTTGGGGTTCTGTTCGTACAATGCAATACCTAATATTGATGGAGAGAAGTTTTACTATTATGAAAATAATAATCGAAAAAAAATAATGACCATCGCAATTCCTACAGGTTGTTATGAAATTACAGATATCGAAAGATATATAAAGAAGGAACTGGAGGTGCGAACCAACAGCATTGACGAGTTTTTATTGCAGCCGAAGAACAATACTCTCAAATGCGAAATATACTGCCGAAATCACGCTATTTCATTTGTAGAGGACGATAGTCTTGGTAATATTTTAGGATTTTCCAAGACAACTCTTGCTCCAGACCGAAAGTATGCATCGGATCTACCTGTAAATATTATAAAAGTATCTAGCATACACTTTGATTGTAATATTACTGAAGGAGCTTTCTACGGAGATAGACCTACGCAATCAATATACGAGTTCCAGATAATAGAAAATCCTGGATATCAGATTATAGAACGTCCACATAATCCGATATACTTACCTGTAAGCAGTAGCAGAGAAATAACAAACATAACTGTTGGGGCGCTTGATCAGCAGCAGAGACCCATGAACTTTCGCGGTGAACTAAGTACTCTTCATTTGGAGTTAAAAGAACGTTAAATGGGTTTAGTTATAAACACTTCTGCATACGTGACGTCGTCAGTACCAACCAGAGCTCCTCAGCGACAAGTCGTTGAACGTATATCTACACAAAATATCTTATTTCTTAGGATTAAAACCTGAACGAAATGGGAAAACGTCTGCATGATGAAGATGGTGATGAACCGGCGATGTAACGTTTTCGATTCGATGAAGGTGGTATCGATCCAAAATTCAACCTTTATAAAAAAAACCCTGATTTGATGATACAATTAGAAAAGAAGAATATCGATCCTATAGTCCATACGTTAAATCGTTCAACAACAGCGACGTCATTGAATTTATCATAAATCAATCTGATGCATTTTTCGCAATGCCTGACACTCAATTGGAAATTAAAGGAAAATTGGAAATTACTGGTGGCGGAAAAGTTGAATTAGCACCCAATTTTGAAGCGTTTTTTTTTTTTTCGATAGCTGTTCCTACAGCGAATGCTCTAGAGAAATAGAAGTCTTTAGAGATCCTGGAATCGTAAGCACCGTACGAGTCTTAACATGCTATGGACCGGAATACAGTCGTTTCATGAGTATTTCGGGATGGAATTATACCGATAAACCGCTTCTTAATGGTTTAAAACATTTCAATTTGCTTATGCCTCTTAAACACATTTTCAACGTTTTCAATGATTATACTATGATTACCTATGGTAGACAAATATTTCGTTTAGTTCGATCACGTAACGATAATGATTGTGTCATTGTGACGGAGCAGCCTTTAACCGGAGGTAAGTGGTGTGACCTCTACAACCGTTAAATTGATAATTGAAAGTATGGAAGTAAAAATTAAACATATCTTCCCTAATGACGAAATTAAAATTAAAGTTATGGAACCCATCAAAAATGATCAACCTATATTGATTCCGTTTAGAAACTGGGAATTAAATGAACTACCATCAATAACTAAAGATTCTAAACGAGAAATTTGGGCCGTAAAGACTAGTGCTGCCGTCCACGATATATAATAGTTTGCTTCCAAACTGACAGGCGGAATAAACCCACTAGCGACCCCATTAAATTTGATACTGTTAACCTAACCGGCGTTAGGGTATCTCTGAAGCGGAAACTATGAAGCGTTCAAACGCTACGCATTATTTGTGATTGATTGTTCAAAGCAGAAAGAGACCATGAAATCTTCTACGGTTGACGTAAAATTGGAAATAGAAGCAGATACAGGATTCCTCGCTAATACCAAAGCATATTGCATCATAATTCATGACCGTTTGATGGAATATCGTCCTCTTACGGAAGTAGTTCAGAGTATTATATAACAATAATATGTTCAGTCTCGTTTCTGTCATCATGAAGATCGCATTCGTTGACATCCAAGGCTTCTGCATCAACGGTATTTTTCATCCGAAGGAGTTGAGTATCGCAATTGGTTGTAAACAATACTACGCTTTATTCACACCGCCTACACCTTATTCTAACCTAAATGCGCCTTATAGAATTAGGGCTAGATATGTTGAGAAACATATTCATGGAGTCAACTATTCCTCTGGAGACGTGGATTATTCCAAGTTAAACTCGATTTTGGAAACATATTTACTAAACCATGCTGATTGTATCTACGTCCGAGGAAGTGAAAAAGCCGATTTTTTACTCAAAAAGTGTCATATGTTTAGAATATTTCCTATAATAGTAGATGTATGCAAGTTCGATGGAAAACCGTGTGCAACAGAAAAATTCAGTAGTGACTCCAAAACCTGCATGTACCACGCCAATGGATCATTTAAATGTACCCAGAAGAACATCGAAAGTCTACGCCAATGGTTTCTTAATACTATATTACCTTTGTAATTTTTGTTAATAATAAATGATTATAAAAGGAAAAAAGGTTTTTTAATTGAAACATCTTATTAGAGAATAAAATTTTTTATTTACAATTTTTACAATAATTTTCAATATTATAAACAAAGTAGATGATAGTGTTATACAACTAATTACATATAATTTAGAATATTCAGGCTCTGACATGTCTCTCAAATCGATATGTTCATCAGAGAATTTATTTAACTATACCTGCAAAATATCAGTGATCCACGACAACTTTTAATTTTTCCTAATTTCTTGACTTACGACCGCGCGGCTTTAATCGCGTTTCAGTCATTTAGTATTCGCATTACACTCTGGGATCATGAATTGGACTAAATTTTTGATTGATTGTCCGAAAGCATTTTTATTTTTAATCGTAGAAATTATAAGTGTAACAAAATAAGGGTACCAAAAATCTAATGATGACCCTAAAGTTGAATGCGCGCTATTTAAGAAAGCATTTTTTACAATAAAATAGTGGAGGGCAGACTTTGAGTTTTTTATTCATTGTTGAATGTAAATAGTAGTTTGTTCAACAAGAGGTGATACGGGCAATTCACTCGAGTTGTACAGTATATTTTTTATACGACCCATTAACGAAATTCTACAAATTTTAAAAGTTAATTTAGGTTCTTTAGATAGAATAACTAATTTTAAAATAATTTATGACTTTTATTTACCTATAAAATAAACTTCAATCCTAACTTTTCGTATGGCAACTCAGCTCTATCAAAACACACCTATCTGTTTAGTTTCAGTACGCATAATTAAATTGATAAATATAGTTTTATTAAAATTTATTATTTTTTGTAAATATAGACGAATGTCTTGTATAATGATATTATTTATCGATTCTCAACAATCACTCATTTTTAATTATAATTATTTTTAATAACTAAAGAGTACACTGATAATTAGTTTGACATAATTATCAATCATTTAAAATAAAAATAAAATAGCTTGGTTACCAAATAAGAACTGTGATTGGTGGATTTCATATCCGTGCAGTGTTTTAACTATGAGAATGGATATGAAATATATACCTTCAGTTAAACCTACTTTTTAGTTTTGTAGAATATCCATATAGGTGTAGAGAACATTATTTAAACTGTCTTTACTATTTGAAAAATTTATTCATGGTTGTTTTATTTCAGGGAGATTCAGGTAGTCCACTAGTTATTGATGGAGTTACCTATGGAATTACTTCAACTGGCCCTGGTGGATGTGGAAATGCGACATCCCCAACAATCTATACGAGGGTTGCCGATTATATAGACTGGCTTTCAGATAAACTATAAATATGTAATTTTAAACATTTTAAACTTAATTAAAATATTTTATTTATCTTTAATTTTTTTTATAACTATTAATAAATATGCACTTTCTTAGGCTAAAGAGGAATCAGAGATACCACTCACAGGACACCAACCTGTATTTGGGATAAGCAAAACAGTAGGTACTTT
Source organism: Psylliodes chrysocephalus (assembly GCA_927349885.1). NCBI lineage: Eukaryota > Metazoa > Arthropoda > Insecta > Coleoptera > Chrysomelidae > Psylliodes > Psylliodes chrysocephalus. The sequence continues at coordinate 25,541,391 of OV651817.1, forward strand.
ACGACGTAATTGCAACGTTCATTAAAGGTTGTTCGGAGAAGCCAAATCTTGCAAACACTTCTATTTTTTCCTTACCAATTTAAGCTACCTGTTATGTTAACAAAACGTTATGTTATTTGCTATAAAATGTATCCACCTGAAATTTTGAAAATATCACATTCCTTCCGAACGCAGCACCCTTTTGCATAATAAGCAGTAACGTTTTATTTTGTCGTTAAGGCCAAGTTCAATGACAAGTGACGGCGACTTTTTTATCACAAGAAATGCAGCTCTGAACGATAATATTTTAAAAAACTGTTTTCATAAATGAGTTCAAAAAACTGTAAAAAATGATGGAAAGTCTATGGTTTGTTTTACTTTTAATGCATAATATTTTAATAAGTGATATTTAACAAATATTTAAAAGTTATGGACTTTCCATCATTTTTTATAGTATTTAGAAGTTAAAACGCAACATACATTCTTTTATTTTTGCCTAATTATTTCAGGATTCTTGTGATAAGATTTAAAAGTGTAGGGCCCATAAGATGCTGCCATCTGAACCGACGGAATAGACACTAAAAATTAAAAAATTGCAACATCGCTCCCTATGCAGACGAATGTAAAATGGCTTAGCCCAATTTGACCATGTTTATGGGTGAGGGGCGTGGTGGTGTGCGGGGAAAGGTTGCAAGTAAATAAATTATTCTATAAATGCTATTTTCTGTTTGGAACACAAGCAAGTTTGTTTTGAAAGTTTGACGTTTATGGTTTGACGTGTCATTTCAATTTAATGGACTTTAATAATTTAAAAGATGCAATGTACTTATATTATTGTAGATCCAGGTATGTTTTTGGTTTTTATTTTCTTTATTTGGCTAGTTTGCTAATATCACAATATTCAAATTTAGTAAAAAATAATGTAATAATATAACAATTATTTTAATAACATTCTAAATAGGAAATGTAATTTAATTGCAATTGTTTTGATAACTGTATTTGCATATGGTCTGTGAATTTCATCTGTTTCCGAATAATTACCCTTAAATATTTGAATTTTTCTACTAACTGTATAGATTTTCTTTCAATTTCCTATATTGTTTGTCCACAAACTGCATATAGTTATTACTTATCAGCTTATATTTTGTTTTAGGTATTTGTGTTGATTTTTAACAAATGATTTCAACATCATTTATAAACATTTTGCAGAGTTTCATTGACAATTAACTCTTACTAAGTTATCTGAATCCTTACAACTTACAAGAAACATAGATAAGGACATCATAGGCAAACAGGTAAATGTCATATTGATTACTGCGACATCAACAATCATTAATATAAATTAAAAATAACAGGGGACCTAATTTTCTTCCTTTGATGTGGTTAATTTCTTCTGATCAGGACAGCGATTCTTCTGTGCGAACTCGACACATTACATACAGAATAGAGAGAGACATTACATTAAAATCGCTGTCTGTCGAACAAAGATAGGAGTCTTGATAGGAGACGTACTGAAAGAAGAGAATCCCACTATATATGTTATTTAATTTTAATCTCTCTGATCTGATACTTAGATAATCTACATGCTACCCCAATGCATGCTTTATAGCATAGATATAAAAACCACCTTTATACCAATACTTTTTAATTTTTTTATCGAATGGTTTTGATCAACAGAATCAAGTTCATTTTAGAGAAATACAATTAATTTTTAATTTTACATATGGCGGGTTGTACAATAGGCAGTTAAAATGTAGACTTAGTTTAAACTGTGAACCTTGTTGTATACTCATCGGGTATTGTTAAACATAGTTTTAAAAATGATATTTGTTTTTGAATATAACTAGTTAAAAATAAAACTCTTGTTAGTTAAAATATGTTTAGAATATTTTTTGTACAACCTGCCCATAATGTATTTTGTAATAATTAAAAATCATAATATACTTGTAAGAAAGTTGGAAAGCTTAGGGTTTGATCAGACACTGTTGAGATTATTTTCATCTTACCTAAATCATCGTTTTAATTATGTCTTTTACAACGGATTTTTATCTTCACCCCTCACAGCAATATCTGAAGTTCCACAGAGCTCCAATCTGGGGCCACTATTATTTGGTATATTTATAAATGACTTGGCAATAAATTTAACCTGCTGTTCGCTGCTGACTTAAAAATATTTACCTCAATCTCATCAATTCAAGACTGTTACTTTTTACAGACCCAACTTGGGAATCATTGAAAATTGCTGTAATGAAAACAGGCTGTTTATGAATGTGTCTAAATGCAAAGTATGTTCCTATACTAGAAGTTATAACAAAGTGGAGTTTAATTATTTAACAGCCTACCTTTATCGGATTTGTGCACAAATTGAAGATTAAGGTATATTATTCAACCAAAAAGTTACTTTTTCGAATTATATTGAAAATACCGTTGCTTCTGCGTTGAAACGCTTAGGGTTCTTAATTCGTAATACTCGTTCTTTTACAAACTCTTAAAGCTTGGAGATCCTTACTTTTCTTTAGTTCGTTCCAGGCCAGAACATGCATCTCTTGTCTGGAACCTTATTTACAATATTCATAAAAGATAATTGGAAAATGTTCAGCGGCGATCTCTCAAGTACCTTTCTTTTAAAATAGGTGAGCTGTGTCCCATTCGAGGTATTGAAGAATCTCTGCTTCTTTCGAAAATAGAAGGGTAGTTTCCAGTGTTACATTTTTTTTATAAAATATTACATAACACTATTGATGTACTATTTTTGATAAATTAAATAAATTTTAATGTTCCCCAAACAGCCATTAGATATCATAAAACATTTTATACAGCAAGTATTTGAACGAACTTGGGAAGAAATTCACCTATAACGCTAATGTGTTCAAATTTTAATTAATTTTGTAATGATTGGGATATTTATTTCGACCATTAGTTGTACTAATTTGTAGCTAATGTATTTAGGATTCTTTCTTTTCTTTTTTTTTTCTTGCTGTTGCTAAAATTATTTTCTGTCGAAATATTATGTTTAACATTTATTTCATGTATTTTGTTCTGTAAATGGATTAATTTGTTGGGCAATAAAATTATTTTTATTTTAATTAGCAAAAAAATGTTTATTTTGATGCACCTACCACCTTTAAAAGTTTGTCAGTATATTAACGAGAAATCCTATATAATTCCCAAAGAAAAATATTTTTGTAATAAATTCCGAATTCTATTTATTGATATTTCTTATTTTTTAGGTTTAATGACTCGAAACATGATGATCAGCTACACCAAGAATATCCTTGATACTTAAAAAAAATGGTACGAGATTAAGCAGATTTGATGCTATGCCACATTGTGGTGCAAAGACGTGGCTTGTATAAATTTGGGGTATCAGTTGATAGAAAACAGTACGCAAAAATAAATTTAAATCTGCAGATGCATCAGAGATAGCCATATTCCATGCCACAATATGTCATGCGTGAACTCGATGAGATTTCATCGGCTAAGTATGATTCCTCTGTAATGTTTTGTATCATTAGGAACACGCAACATTGTAAACAATTATGACCAGGGTTTTCTGACCTTTTCCCTAGGTCAGAGAGAATAAATGAATACTAAATAAAGTATAGTAATAAAGATTGAAAATATATATACTTTTAAGAGTTTTATGTCAGCCATAGTTTTATACCAAAAATGAAAATAAACTGAAATTATACATTAAAAATACATTCATAAATAACTATATTTATAACACTCATCGACTCTCTCCTGGCTAAAATATTATCTATCTATTAGGCTCTGTTCCGTCTATTTTTTGCCTTTAGCCTCCTTCTGACACTTCCATTCGTTCTTATTCAGTGTAGTATTCACATAGTTTTCAGAATACCAAGTGTTATACCTATCTGATGCTTGGTCCTGCAAAGTTCATCTTCAGTACACCTGCTTATGTGACATCTATCTCGATGTCAAGTTTGATTGAACTACCCCACGTTTCTTGCCTATTACTCTTATACTTAACCAGAACTAGCTTAGACTTGAACGCATATGTCTAATTCGGCCAAAACACAGCCTTGGTACACAAATATCTATTTTACCGCTGGTTTCATTACAAAAAACTGGAGTAAAGGGTAAAATTATCTCTTGTCCAGTACACTCGTATAATACACGTGAGTATTAGCCTATATTATTTTTGATTGAAGACGTATACATTTAAAAATGTCGTTTACTTAAAAATAAACTTTTAATTTTGATATTTTATTTAACTCGATCAAAACATTAAATTATTATTTTCCATGGCTTATACCGGACCTGTATGTACTCTAGTAACCATGGAGTAGCTGACAGTGTTGCCGTCAGTTGCCGCCACATATTCATTAGTGACATACGTTTTATAAATTCATCGTGTTACAAATTTGTTGACATAAAGAGATAGAAATTTAAAGTGACGTCTTTTATTACTTCGAATGAAAAAAATCGATAATGCAATTTTCTAACCTAAAAAAAATCGTGATTATATGTCAAACAAAATTGAACTTGGCCTTAATATACAATTAGATGTACTTTGTGTTGCGGTCCTGGCGGAAACTATTTTTGTATTTTGTCGAGCAACAGTTTCCTAACGCGGTTCGGAGTGTTGTCCTTGTTATTAATGTCAATATTCATTGTCAATGTTAGCCGTCAATAGGATTTATCAAAAAATCTGAAAAAGCTAGAGGTGAATTGGGGTAAAATATTTTGTTTTTACTGCGTTTGCGTAATATTTTACCAGTCGATTTGGTATTATACAGTAAACTCATTAAATTAATTCGAAGAATTTATGTTTGGGCTGTTGAGCTGCTTAGTTTAAAAAATTCTTTAAATATGAACCTAAAATGGGGATTTATTTTCACCTCACACCCGTTCGTATTTGTTATAACGAAGGCTACAGTGTCATTCAATGGATTGCTATTGTAATTAGTGGGGTCTTTCCGCAACCTTCCTGCAGCCTGTCTGCGGCCTTTATCCCTCCTTTCTGCGGCCTTTCTGTGGCCTGTCTGCGGCCTTTCTGTGGCCTTTCTGCGGCCTTTTGCAGCTTTTCTTTATATCTTTTACCTTGGTGTTTCCTTTACCTTCCATTTTTGTGTGGAGCCCCAGAGCTCTTGCTGGTAGCTGTTTGTTATGGGCTACTAAGAAAATAGTATTTGTCCCTATACCACTATAAGTAAAGTGTGAAGTCACCGTACACCATCTATTAAGTGCGAAGAAACACACTCATCCCTTCAGCTGATGAGTCAGGCGAGTTACCCATATCAGCGAAGATTAGTGAATCTCCTCCATCTGGAAAAGTGAGGTATTTATGTGATACATTTTAAACACCTTCATAAAAAATTTACTCCATAATAATTACACATTTTATTCGGAGATCACATTGACCAGGTCCTGTTAAAAGTGTTATGTTTGTAACGATTTTTTAATTTCCCAATAGTTTATTTATTATAAACAATTTATTTATTATTAATTTATATAGTACTTGGGACACTATTTTAACTCACAATTCTAATTTATTTTATTACAAATTATCTTTTCTATACAACACTTAAATTGAAACAACGTCTGTCAAGAAGCCATGATATAATATCTTATATGCAAACCAATAGATTGAAGAAACATATAATCTTCATTAGATAACTGAAGTCTTCTTCGCTTTACTGTTACTCGACGAGTGTTTTTCCTTTTAATTCTATTTATATGGTGATTTAAATGAGTGCTAGTTAAATATCGTGGTTTGAAGCAGAATCCCATATTAGTTTATCTCTTTTAATTCAACTATAATCAATAATCAAATGATTTATGAAGCCCACTAGTCACTTACGACGTCCGATTTCGGGCTTCCTAAAAATACAGTGTATAAATTCGTTTTAGAGGCAAGTGAATTGGACAACGTGTTAAAGAATTATCGCAGAACATACATATAAAAAAATATCCCGAAGAATTGAAAACCTTTTTTGAAGTCGATTAAAAATATATCTGATGAGGGTTCTATAAAAATTTATATTATTGGAGGGTGGGTTGTCCTACAGCACTTAGACCTCACTAGACCTATTGTGCATCCTCTCTTAGTTCGTCAGCGAGCCTACAAATTTAATGTAGTTGACACGTCGCCGACAAGTGTTTATATGGGCCGGTGTTAGCCAATGCTTGCTGAACACAAATCTTATGATAATTGAGAGCCTTGGGCAAGGGAAGAGGGTTCTTTCATCTTCTTGTTCGTATCTACTACAAAGTGCTGATTCTGACAGTCCCATGCTATGGATGTGCTTCTGTGCTTGGCAATGTCTATGGTCAGGCACATATTCTGTCTAGTCATAGTCAAGTAATTGTTTGCTGTTATGTTGTTGGGACAATTTTAAAGCACCCTGATTACTCTGCAGCTTCTTGTTGTTTTCTATCTTTTGTTGAATTTCACAAGGGAATGTTATTTAAACAGGTTTGCCACTACCGATGAATAAGTCCAATTAAAGGGCCAGGTCCAAAAAGTATTTGGTTGTCTGCCTTCTTGCCTAGTGAATCAGCAAAACGGTTACGTTTTGATGTGGTAACCTCTGATCCATCTTAAATTGATCAAATTATTGATACATGATACTTCGGCCTAAGCTACGTAACATTCTAGTACTAATCCTAAGTAAATTATTAATGGTCTGTCCAGCGTGAGTAGTTCTTGTCTGCTATCTCTATGTTTGATACTGTTTATTTTAACTTTTTTTGATGCTATGAGTATCCTGTGAGCTCTATTTGAACTGCACTGAAATTATTGCTCAGAGTATATTTTATATTTAGGTTTACCGATATGTACTGTCACATCCTAAGCCTATTTTTCTTTTTGAATCGTTGGTGTAAATATGAATTTTACGCTTATAACTTTATATGGCTTATAGAAGATATATCTCGCTGAGATGTGGTTCATATTCGTTTGAACAAATGGCAGCGTATCGAGTGCCTCTTGTCAAAAGCGACGTCTCGCCAGATCCTACATCAGGTTCTATTTCAATCGTTTGAAAACGTGTCATTGTCATCAAAGCAACCTGTTTGATTAAAATATCAGGAGGAGTGAGATTGAGAATGACTTCTACGGCTCCGGTTGATAGGTACATATAATCGATTGTTCGAGGAATAGCACAAATAGGGTGATTTCAAAGTTAATACTTATTTTTAAAATGTGTATTCATTAAAATAAACAATTTAAAAAATCAGAAGGATTTAGGTCTGGTAACCATGCAACTGGCCCATTATAACAGATACACTTATTCTGAAAAGTAATGTTTAAAAACTATCGTACTTTCCGACTAATGCAATGATAGACCCAGATTTATATATTTTAATACGCAACTCTCTTTGTTTCGTGGCCAGCGAGCTAAATCATTGGATTTTTCGTTTTTTTTTTTCTTTTTTTTATTTTTGACTTTTTTTTTGAAAAGGTTATTTATTTGAAAATGAAATTTACTTGAATAGTTATGTATTAAAAAAAATATGTATATAACAAAGGAATTTATTTAAAAAAGTACTTTATTTGAAAAGTTATTTATTTGAAAAAGTTATTTATTTGAAATATTTATTTATTTGAACAATTTATTAATTTGAAAAATTTATTAATTTGAAAAAGTTATTTATTTTAAAAAGTTAAGCATGAAACGGCTCTTGGCCCGAATTGGCACATCAAACTGCCGTCTAGGTTCACAGTAAATGTCGTGATGGTATAGAGTTAGAGCATTTGTGTACGGAACAAAGATATCTGGGTTCGAAACCCACCGACTACAGGCTTTTTTTCAAATCTCCAAGTATTTGTTTTTACCTTTGTGGTTCGGGGATGGCCTTTATAATTCGTAGGGTGATTTTTGATATTTTTTTACGAATTTTCAAATTATTTCTACAAATAATTTCAGATAATTCTGACCTTTCGGATTTCTATTTGCGATTTACGATATATTCAATTCACAATTTTCGTACCCTTCGTCGCTTAACGTACATTGAAAACTTAACTCACGCAGACGAAGATATGAGCTTAATATGCATCAATGCATATCTCATACACACCGATGTTGTATAGAGGTTGAATAGGTTTCAAAGATAATTGTTGTAATTAATACCACAAGATGGTTTTCATGAATCTCTTTTCATTGATAATTTTCGTTTTGCATTTACATTTATATTATCACAGAATAAACAATATATAATAACAATTAATATTATTTAATTATTTAAATGTACATTAGAAAAATATTTTTATTCCAATTTGAGTCTCTCTAGATCAATGTTTTGAAAATAATTTTGAAATAAGTCAGCATTTTTACTTTCCTATCTGTATACAGATATAAGGAAAGTATAGGAATCATGATTTTTTTCGACCTCGAATTTTCGATGGATTTTTACATTTTGAGGTCCCCTGAATCCGTTTTGACTATTTTCGCGATGATGTGTGTGTGTGTGTGTGTGTGTGTGTGTGTGTGTGTGTGTGTGTGTGTGTGTGTGTGTGTGTGTGTGTGTGTGTGTGTGTGTGTGTGTGTGTCTGTGTGTCGCATAACTCATGAACCGATACACGGAAAAACACCAAATTGTAAACTTAAGCTATGTTTTAGCGTCCAATGAGCTGATTAGATTTTGAGCAGAGTCGGAACATCTGGGGGGTACTTTATAGGTGGTCATTTTTATATTTTATGGAATATATCTGTTATTTACGTTTTGGCAAGAAAATTCTTTAAATAAAAGTTACTTCTTATATTATTATCTGTAATTTTTGTTCTATACATAATTTCTCTAAAATGGATCGTATTCGAGATATTTAAGAAAATGTGTAAATTTCGAAATTTGAAGAAAACTCAAAAACGAATAAAGAAAAAAACATTAAATTTTAAACTTAAGTTTTATTTCGGCATGACGTAAAATGATTAGATTTTGGACAGACAAAGTCGGAACATCTGGGGGGGTACTTTATCATAGGCCGTTTTTATATTTTATGGAATATATCTGTTATTTATGTTTGGAGAAAAAAATTGTTAAAATAAAAGTTACTTCTAATATTATTATCTATAATTTCTGCTTTATGTCAAAATTTCCTGAAATGGTCCGTATTCGAGAAATTTGACAAAATGTGCAAAATTCTGATTTTTATGAAAATTGTTGAACCAAAAGTTGTTTGCGATATCGATCTCTATAATTTTTGTTTATACATGATTTTTCTAAAATGGACCGTAATGGAAAAATTGTAGGAAAAGTGCTAAATTTAAATTTTTCAGTATTTTCATTTGCAATGAATATCTATGAAAAATGTTTCGAGGTAGATGTATGTGGAAAATTTTTATATTTATTTTATCCCCTAAACATTTATGGAGATGCTGCAATAGGTTGTACAAAATAACCGGAAAAAGCCTGTAATAACTAGATAGGAAAGTCATGTGTTGGACACATCAGATTTTTATTATTATAATTTACACGTCGAACTAGATACGAAATTGAAATGTGTTTATTATTAATTGCATATGAAATTAAATATTTTAATTCAATAAATAATTAATTTCATATACAGGATGTTAATTTAATTGGTGAATATAAAGAAAAATGGTCAAATCTGAACAAAGGTATTTAAGGATTTAAGAACGAGCCTAAAAAAGCGCTTGGCCCAAATTAGCACATTGTACTGCTGTCTTTGTGTACAGAACAAAGATGTCTGGGTTCGAGTCCCAGGGACAAAAGGCTTTTTTCAAATCTCCAAGTATTTGTTTTTACCTTTACTCTCACTTGGGTCCTGGGACATAACGGGGTACAGGGTAACGAGATTGCAGATAGTCTTGCAAGAAAAGGGACTCTAACACCTTTTGTAGGATCTGAGCCGTTCTGCGGTATCAGCAGTAACATAATATTAGGAAAAATTAAAAAAGAATTGGGCAGTAGAAGAGCCGATAATTGGAACAATCTCTTGGGGCTGAGACAGGCCAAGATACTTCTGGGTGAATATAACCAGGAAAGATCGGAAGCATGCATCTGCCTGAGCAAGAACAGGCTACGTATTGTAACAAGGATCCTTACATCCTTACTGGGCATTGCCGACTAAAAGGACACCTAAGTAAACTGAGAGTAGTAGAGGATAGTGAGTGCAGATTTTGTGAGGAGGAGGAGGAGGACGAAACCTTAAGTGAATGTGTAGTACTCCAGAATCCAAGGGCACTATATCTAGGAGGATATCAAATAGAAGAGGGAGATTTACCTAACTTAAAAACACTTCAAATCCTACACTTCCTTGAGAAAATAGGAATGAAAGGGTCGTTATAGGTATTGAGACATTTCCTTGGTGCATTGGCGACAGAAGGAAGCACAATAGTTCTTTTAGGTCGCAGTGTATTAACACCCCCATTCACAACATAACATAACATTGTTTTAAACAGTAACACTGTCACAAAATTGATATATTAAACATGAAGGACACTTGCAAAATTTATATTTCGTAAATTTTAAATATAAATTAATGGGGAAAAGAATAAAACATTTATTAATGGAATTACATCATTAATTTTTAAATATTCATTCTCTCTTCTATGATAATTGCTTCAGCAACAAAATAAAAAAAAGATATGTCATTAGTTTTAAAAAATTATGGAAATTATGAAATTGTTCTGTAGATAATAATGACATAGGAAAACCTATCACCGTCTTACAATATAGTTTTATTTTTTATTTGTCAATTTTAGGTTTCAATTAGGTACAAGGACAAGTAAAAACGCTAACATTATTAAATGACCCACAAGAATTTTATGTTTGATAAGAAAGTTACACTTGCAACTTTTTAAATTAATGATGGTATTGATAATGTACAGAATATTTATTGGTAAAATATT
>OV651817.1:25552710-25578196 GCA_927349885.1 Psylliodes chrysocephalus
CACACAGACACACACACACACACACACACACACACACACACACACACACACACACACACACACACACACACACACATCATCGCGAAAATAGTCAAAACGGATTCAGGGGACCTCAAAATGTAAAAATCCATCGAAAATTCGAGGTCGAAAAAAATCATGATTCCTATACTTTCCTTATATCTGTATTCAGATAGGAAAGTAAAAATGCTGACTTATTTCAAAATTATTTTCAAAACATTGATCTAGAGAGACTAAAATTGGAATAAAAATATTTTTCTAATGTACATTTAAATAATTAAATAATATTAATTGTTATTGTATATTGTTTATTCTGTGATAATATAAATGTAAATGCAAAACGAAAATTATCAATGAAAAGAGATTCATGAAAACCATCTTGTGGTATTAATTACAACAATTATCTTTGAAACCTATTCAACCTCTATACAACATCGGTGTGTATGAGATATGCATTGATGCATATTAAGCTCATATCTTCGTCTGCGTGAGTTAAGTTTTCAATGTACGTTAAGCGACGAAGGGTACGAAAATTGTGAATTGAATATATCGTAAATCGCAAATAGAAATCCGAAAGGTCAGAATTATCTGAAATTATTTGTAGAAATAATTTGAAAATTCGTAAAAAAATATCAAAAATCACCCTACGAATTATAAAGGCCATCCCCGAACCACAAAGGTAAAAACAAATACTTGGAGATTTGAAAAAAAGCCTGTAGTCGGTGGGTTTCGAACCCAGATATCTTTGTTCCGTACACAAATGCTCTAACTCTATACCATCACGACATTTACTGTCGAAATTCCTAGACGGCAGTTTGATGTGCCAATTCGGGCCAAGAGCCGTTTCATGCTTAACTTTTTAAAATAAATAACTTTTTCAAATTAATAAATTTTTCAAATTAATAAATTGTTCAAATAAATAAATATTTCAAATAAATAACTTTTTCAAATAAATAACTTTTCAAATAAAGTACTTTTTTAAATAAATTCCTTTATACATATACATATTTTTTTTAATACATAACTATTCAAGTAAATTTCATTTTCAAATAAATAACCTTTTCAAAAAAAAAGTCAAAAATAAAAAAAAAGAAAAAAAAAAAACGAAAAATCCAATGATTTAGCTCGCTGGCCACGAAACAAAGAGAGTTGCGTATTAAAATATATAAATCTGGGTCTATCATTGCATTAGTCGGAAAGTACGATAGTTTTTAAACATTACTTTTCAGAATAAGTGTATCTGTTATAATGGGCCAGTTGCATGGTTACCAGACCTAAATCCTTCTGATTTTTTTAAATTGTTTATTTTAATGAATACACATTTTAAAAATAAGTATTAACTTTGAAATCACCCTATTTGTGCTATTCCTCGAACAATCGATTATATGTACCTATCAACCGGAGCCGTAGAAGTCATTCTCAATCTCACTCCTCCTGATATTTTAATCAAACAGGTTGCTTTGATGACAATGACACGTTTTCGAACGATTGAAATAGAACCTGATGTAGGATCTGGCGAGACGTCGCTTTTGACAAGAGGCACTCGATACGCTGCCATTTGTTCAAACGAATATGAACCACATCTCAGCGAGATATATCTTCTATAAGCCATATAAAGTTATAAGCGTAAAATTCATATTTACACCAACGATTCAAAAAGAAAAATAGGCTTAGGATGTGACAGTACATATCGGTAAACCTAAATATAAAATATACTCTGAGCAATAATTTCAGTGCAGTTCAAATAGAGCTCACAGGATACTCATAGCATCAAAAAAAGTTAAAATAAACAGTATCAAACATAGAGATAGCAGACAAGAACTACTCACGCTGGACAGACCATTAATAATTTACTTAGGATTAGTACTAGAATGTTACGTAGCTTAGGCCGAAGTATCATGTATCAATAATTTGATCAATTTAAGATGGATCAGAGGTTACCACATCAAAACGTAACCGTTTTGCTGATTCACTAGGCAAGAAGGCAGACAACCAAATACTTTTTGGACCTGGCCCTTTAATTGGACTTATTCATCGGTAGTGGCAAACCTGTTTAAATAACATTCCCTTGTGAAATTCAACAAAAGATAGAAAACAACAAGAAGCTGCAGAGTAATCAGGGTGCGTTAAAATTGTCCCAACAACATAACAGCAAACAATTACTTGACTATGACTAGACAGAATATGTGCCTGACCATAGACATTGCCAAGCACAGAAGCACATCCATAGCATGGGACTGTCAGAATCAGCACTTTGTAGTAGATACGAACAAGAAGATGAAAGAACCCTCTTCCCTTGCCCAAGGCTCTCAATTATCATAAGATTTGTGTTCAGCGAGCATTGGCTAACACCGGCCCATAAAAACACTTGTCGGCGACGTGTCAACTACATTAAATTTGTAGGCTCGCTGACGAACTAAGAGAGGATGCACAATAGGTCTAGTGAGGTCTAAGTGCTGTAGGACAACCCACCCTCCAATAATATAAATTTTTACAGAACCCTCATCAGATATATTTTTAATCGACTTCAAAAAAGGTTCTCAATTCTTCGGGATATTTTTTTATATTGTTACGCCACTGTCGGGAATCCAAGTTCCCAACGCATCGAAGCGGCGTGAGAGGGCGCAGGTATCGGAGCTAGGCGCGAACTACGGTACCAGCGAGAAGGCGAGGGAGCGGTGTGGCAGTTTGTACCTATTCGAGTTCCACAGTAGGCGTGTGTTAGATTGAATTAATAATTTTTGGCGATTGGCGTTGTTAATATTTTTCGGTTAATAAAAGTGATTTATTCGGGTGTGGTGTGTTTTATTATACCCGTAACATTTCAGAAGTGGTGATAGTGTTCCCCGTGTTGTGCAGAAAATTATTTTCAAAGGCGATATTGGCGTGATTTCCTGTACTCGTACCGGCGTTTGTGAAATTCCACGAAATTGTAGGCGAAAGTGAACAATTTGAATTGAAAGGGTGTTGTGGCGATTGGAGGCGATTGGAATAATTAATAAAAGAATCTGTAAGTACAATTTTTTATTATATTTTATCGATCGATCAATTTAGGTGCCGCTAACAAGCTTCAGCCTGTAGTTTTAAACCGCTAAGGCGCATGTCTGACGTAACGAGGCGGCCATTTTATCAATTCTGAGAATTCTGCATGCCGGCTAGGCATGGGCGTGACGTGAAAAAGGGGTATGAGTAAAAATAAATTAAATTTTTGGATTTGGAGTGATTTATTGGCATTTATTTTATTGGAAATGATATACAATGGTGGAATTTTATTATTAGTGGAGAAAATAATTATTTTTAATGGCGATATAAAAATTATTTTTGCCAATTTTTAATTAATGAGGCCTAGGTGCATTTTAAATGTAAAATCGACGTCGAAAAGGGTGTTTTGGAGTTAATTATAGAAACCAGAGGCGTACTAAATAATTTTAAAAATATTTTATTTTTCAAAATAGGTGTTTTTGGGCGTGAGGTGACGTTTAATGTACATTACTAGTATTTTTGGATGGCGATCATTATTTAATTGATGTTTTATAGGCAATCCTATTGGATTGTTATTCTACGAATCGAGTCGCAGGTGACAATGAGTGGCTAGATCGCGCTGGTGTCCCTCAGGTTAGACTGTTGCCCTTCCGATCTTGTCTGTGTTCTTCAGGTCAAACTGATGCCCTTCAGATCTGTGCTGGTGTCCCTCAGTCAGCCTGTTGCCCTTCCGATTGGGTCCGATTGTCGCCTAGCGATTTGATTATCACTAGGATTGGGTTGTAGGTGTCAGCGAGTGACTAGATCGTGGTGGATCGGGTCACGGCTAACACTCAGTATGTATTTTACTAATTTCTTTTGTTCTGTTCACAGGTAAGAATGTCGAAATCTAACGACGAAATGGATCTCGTAATCGACGAGCATGTCGACCTCGGTGACTCACCAACATCCGACCGTAGGCACAGAAGGCGGTCTACATCCCCAAGGCGAGGCGGTGCCAGATCCGATTCGAGGCGAGGAGAGGACCTGTCCGGCATACCGGTGGAGACCCTGGTGAAGGCCCTATTGGCAGGAGGATTGTCGAAGGCGGTGGAGAGGATAGCCAAACAACAGGCGGCTCTAGTGGTGGGAGAAACGGTAGACCCTGCTACCCCAGGACCTTCTAGTCTAAGAACCGATGAGGTGAGCGGCGCTGGAGGACGAAGATCTATATGGTTCGTGGCTGACATGGTCGAGCGATTCGACCCCGACGATGCGGATTCCAACATCGAGCGGTGGTTGATGAAGATCGACCAGATGGGAGAAATCCATGGATTGTCCCCCAATGAAAAATCCATATTGGCCCAATCCAAGCTGGAGGGATCGGCTAAACGTTGGTACCACCAGTTGGAAGACTACGACCTGACTTGGGACCAGTGGAAGGCGAAGTTGAGGACGACGTTCCCAAGAAGGCGAGACTTTGCCATCATGTTGGAGGAGCTGGCAGCCAGGCGAAAGATACCAGGTGAGACAATGACCACCTACTACCACACCAAGCTGGCCATGTGTGACCGCATCGGCGTCAGAGGAGAAAACGCTGTTTCTTGCATCATCGTGGGTTACCAGAGAACCTGAGAGCCAATGCACAGGCGGCCAACTGCGACACTCCGGACAAGCTCTATAATAAATTTTTGGCAGGCCTGGAGAGCTACAGGGAGGATCACAAGGCGAGGAGGTCCGAACCGGCGGTCCAAAGGGTGGAGGAGCCCTTCCTGAAGCGCTGCTACAACTGCCAGAAATTTACGACCCATCTGAGCAGAGACTGTCCCCGTCCACCATCCATCATTTGCAGGGGCTGTGGCAAAGCAGGACATCGGCTTCCGGAGTGCAGGGCGGCGACCACCAGCGGCGACAGGAGTAATGCTCCCTCTGGGAGGCAGGTAAGATTGATTATCACTCCCTCTGATAGTTGTTTTAGGCATCTGGTGAAGGTGAACGGCCAAGATGTCAAGGCCTACTTGGACACTGGGAGTGAGCAGAACCTTATCTCCCTCTCGACGGTAAGACGGCTTGATCTAGACGTAGACGAAGGCGAAGGCGACGTCCAACTCTGTGGATTCGGCGGCGGAGCAGCAACCTCTCTGGGAGAAGTGTCATTCCAGATGACCCTTGTTGATGAGGTGCACACCGTGAAGGCGTTGGTAACGGACGACGAGATGGGCCGCATCGAGCTGCTTCTGGGCCAGCCAACCATCAATGGTCCAGGAATCACTATGGTGGTGAGGAATGGGAAGTCTTATCTGAGGAGGGACCCAGACATCAACGAGTTGATGAAGGAGATCTCCTTGGATGGCGAATCTACCAGACCGAAGGCGCTACTGGCGGAAGATGTCGTGTTGCAGCCCAATTCTGTCAGTAGGATTAAGGTGAGGGTGACAAATGGCGTTCCAGGCACCATCTATTTTATGGAAAAGAAGTACTTCCCCCATAAAGCCTCCAATGTCCTTATTCCATCGGGGCTGTTGAGAACCGGTCTGGAGGAGGTGAAGGTGGTTAACGACGGCGACGGCGAGATTAAATGGAGGAAAGGACGACTCATCGCACGAGTGGAGGCGTGCCAGCCGAGCGATGATGTAACAGGAGCGTCGGAGTCACAAGTGAGAAAGCTTTCCTTATCTAATAATAGTAGCTTAGACATTTCAGGTTTAAATGTAGGAGATATATCAGCGACATGTAGAAAACGTCTATGTTCCTTATTAAAGCGTAAATCTATGTGTTTTTCCACAGGTGAGGATGATATTGGGTTAACTAACTTAGGAAGCATGCAAATAAAATTAACTACTGACGTACCAGTATATTATAGGCCTTATAGGTTATCTCATCATGAACGAGAGCTGGTCAGGCAGAAGGTGGAGACTCTTTTGGAGGCGGGTGTGATACGAGAAAGTGAATCTGCTTATGCTAGTCCTATTGTGTTGATACCGAAAAAGTCTGGTGAGATAAGGATGTGTGTTGATTATAGGGCTTTAAATGCTGTCACTGTTAAGGACCGTTACCCACTACCTTTGATTTCGGATCAGCTTACCAAATTGGCGAATAAAACTCTCTTTACCACTTTAGATTTAGCTCAGGGGTTTCATCAGGTGCCAATGAATCCAGATTCGGTGGATAAAACAGCGTTTATCACACCGGATGGCCATTATGAGTATTTGCGAGTGCCATTTGGTCTTTCTAATTCACCAGCAGTGTTTCAGCGCATCATTGATAAGATGTTAGGTAAACTGAGATATGGCGAGGTGTTAGCTTACATCGATGATCTTTTGATACCAGCTGCAGGCGAAGAAGAGGGTTTAGCGATGCTAGAAATGGTCTTAGGGTTGATTGAACAAGCAGGTGTTAAGCTCAAACTGGAGAAATGTTCTTTCTTGCAAAATACTCTTGAATATTTAGGACACGAGGTGACTGGAGAAGGTATTCGTCCTGGAAGGCGTAAAATACAAGCCGTACAAGAATTTCCAATACCTAAGAATGTGCATGGTGTTAGACAGTTCATTGGTTTAGCTTCTTATTTTAGGAAATTCATTAGAAACTTTGCGGTGTTGGCGAAACCATTGACTATTCTTACTAAGAAGGATGTACCTTGGAGTTGGAGCAGCGAGCAACAGGAGGCTTTTGATTTACTCAAGGATTATCTGGCGAATAGACCTGTGTTAGCATTGTACGACAATCAGGCGAATACAGAACTGCATACTGACGCTAGTAAGCTGGGATTGTCAGGTATTCTCTTGCAAAAAGGGGCAGATGACAAGTTGAGACCTGTTGAATATTTTAGTAGGACTACCACGGTGCAGGAGCAGGTGTATCACAGTTATGAGCTCGAAACGTTAGCTGTAGTTGAATCTGTTAAGCGTTTTAGGGTTTATCTAGTTGGAAAACGTTTTAAAGTGGTGACTGACTGTGTAGCGGTGAGAGCGGCGTTACTTAAGAGAGACTTGGTTCCTAGAATAGCTCGGTGGTGGTTGGCGATTCAGGAGTATGACATGGAGATAGAATATCGACCTGGTAACCGTATGCAGCATGTTGATGCTTTAAGTAGGAACCCACCTGTTGATAAAGTCTGCGTAAATATTGTTACAATGTCGGAGAATGATTGGTTTTTAACGGTGCAGCTGCAGGATCCTAAGGCGCAAGAAATTGTGAGACTACTGGCATCAGAAAACGTTGACAAACAGACCAAGGCGCTTTATAAGGTGAAACATGGGCGACTTTATCGTATAACTTCACATGGAGATAGGTTGTATGTACCAGCTATGGCTAGATTCAGTATTCTTAGAAAGCATCATGATGACATAGGTCACCCGGCCCTTGAAAGGTGTCTAATTTTAATATCAGAGACGTATTGGTTTCCTAAGATGCGACGTTTTGTGTCTAAGTACGTCAAGTCATGTTTGAGGTGTGGATTTGCAAAAGGTCAGTACGGTTTAGTCGAAGGGTTGCTACATCCAATTGAGCGTCGACCAGTACCATTTGATACAATACATGTTGACCATTTGGGCCCATTTGTGAAAAGCATTAAAGGTAACTCGTATATTTTAATGGTGGTGGATGGATTTACTAAATTTCTTATAGCAAAGCCTACAAAATCTGTTAAGTCGTCTGAAACTATTTCACGTTTAAAGGAGGTTTTCGGTGAGTTTGGTTATCCAAGGCGAATCATATCGGATCGAGGCAAGGCGTTTACTAGTAAGGAGTTTAAGGAGTTTTTGGTGGATAGGGGTGTAAAGCACGTGTTGAATGCGGTGGCAACGCCTAGGGCGAACGGACAAGTGGAGAGACCCAACAGGACGATTGTAGAAGCCTTATCTTCGACTGTAGAGGCTGAAGGTCGGTGGGACGAGAAATTGTCGGATGTTGTGTGGGGACTCAATCATATGATCAATGCTGGGACACGTTTTTCTCCTGCACACTTAATGTTTTCCCATAGTCATGGCCGAGTAACCGATTTGGCGGATGGCGAGCTAGCTAGCGATGATGATAATAACGGGGCTGGTGGGAGTCTCAAGAACATGGTGGATGTTCAGGGTGTCGAGCGTGCAGTACAAAGAAGCGATGTCGAGGCGAAGGAGGTTAAGGAGGTTGAGGAGATTGGTGAGCCCGACAGGGTATTAGGTAATATCGACACCCGCTTGGTGGATCAGGGTGACGACTTTGGTCTCCAAGTTTCTAGGCGCGGAGGGCGAGGCGGGCGAGATGAGCAAGGTGGGCGAAGGAGACGAAGCTCAAGGTTACTCAACAAAAGGGCTATGACTGGAGATGTTTCATCTCCCATTGATCGAAAAAGGGTAAAACTTCAGGACCCATTAGTCAAGGCAGGTGTGGTTAGTGATGGGCTCCCAAACCTAGAGAAGGCTGTGGTATCTGGCCCATGCCCGGTCTTTTCAGACGGGGTGAGAGTTCATTCCGATCACACTAGGGCTTTGGCTAATATCACAAAATCTGCACGTAAAATGAAAAAGAATTTTGATAAAGGTAGAAAGGTTGCAACCATTTATGAAATTGGAGATTTGGTGCTTTGGAGAAATTCAGCTACAAAAAGGGCGGGCGCAGGTGTTAGTAGTAAATTGGCAAATAAATTCGATGGTCCGTATAGAGTAGGTAAGGTATTAGGACATGATCGATATCGAATTGAGGCGATAGAGGGTGTTCGAGGCTACAAGCGTTTCCAAGTGGTTGTCGCTGTAGACTCTCTTAGACGGTATCACGGAATGAATGAGGTTGAGTATGAGTCTGATACAGATGAGGAGTGCCAGGGGCAGGTTGATGAAAGTGATATCGACTAAGACCATTAGTATTGTGTATGTAATTAATGGGGACATTTAATTTTTCAGGATGGCCGAATGTTACGCCACTGTCGGGAATCCAAGTTCCCAACGCATCGAAGCGGCGTGAGAGGGCGCAGGTATCGGAGCTAGGCGCGAACTACGGTACCAGCGAGAAGGCGAGGGAGCGGTGTGGCAGTTTGTACCTATTCGAGTTCCACAGTAGGCGTGTGTTAGATTGAATTAATAATTTTTAGCGATTGGCGTTGTTAATATTTTTCGGTTAATAAAAGTGATTTATTCGGGTGTGGTGTGTTTTATTATACCCGTAACAATATGTATGTTCTGCGATAATTCTTTAACACGTTGTCCAATTCACTTGCCACTAAAACGAATTTATACATTGTATTTTTAGGAAGCCCGAAATCGGACGTCGTAAGTGACTAGTGGGCTTCATAAATCATTTGATTATTGATTATAGTTGAATTAAAAGAGATAAACTAATATGGGATTCTGCTTCAAACCACGATATTTAACTAGCACTCATTTAAATCACCATATAAATAGAATTAAAAGGAAAAACACTCGTCGAGTAACTGTAAAGCGAAGAAGACTTCAGTTATCTAATGAAGATTATATGTTTCTTCAATCTATTGGTTTGCATATAATATATTATATCATGGCTTGTTGACAGACGTTGTTTCAATTTAAGTGTTGTATAGAAAAGATAATTTGTAATAAAATAAATTAGAATTGTGAGTTAAAATATTGTCCCAAGTACTATATAAATTAATAATAAATAAATTGTTTATAATAAATAAACTATTGTTAAATTAAAAAATCGTTACAAACATAACACTTTTAACAGGACCTGGTCAATGTGATCTCCGAATAAAAAGTGTAATTATTATGGAGTAGATTTTTTATGAAGGTGTTTAAAATGTATCACATAAATACCTCACTTTTCCAGATGGAGGAGATTAACTAATCTTCGCTGATATGGGTAACTCGCCTGACTCATCAGCTGAAGGGATGAGTGTGTTTCTTTGCACTTAATAGATGGTGTACGGTGACTTCATACTTTACTTATAGTGGTATAGGGACAAATACTATTTTCTTAGTAGCCCATAACAAACAGCTACCAGCAAGAGCTCTGGGGCTCCACACAAAAATGGAAGGTAAAGGAAACACCAAGGTAAAAGATATAAAGAAAAGCTGCAAAAGGCCGCAGAAAGGCCACAGAAAGGCCGCAGACAGGCCACAGAAAGGCCGCAGAAAGGAGGGATAAAGGCCGCAGACAGGCTGCAGGAAGGTTGCGGAAATACCCCACTAATTACAATAGCAATCCATTGAATGACACTGTAGCCTTTGTTATAACAAAAACGAACGGGTTTGAGGTGAAAATGAATCCCCATTTTAAGTTCATATTTAAAGAATTTTTTAAACTAAGCAGCTCAACAGCCCAAACATAAATTCTTCGAATTAATTAAATGAGTTTACTGTATAATCCCAAACGCAGTAAAAACAAAATATTTTACCCCAATTCACCTCTAGCTTTTTCAGATTTTTTGATAAATCCTATTGACGGCTAACATTGACAATGACTATTGACATTAATAACAAGGACAACACTCCGAACCGCGTTAGGAAACTGTTGCTCGACAAAATACAAAAATAGTTTCCGCCAGGACCGCAACACAAAGTACATCTAATTGTATATTAACCACAAAATAAAACGTTACTGCTTATTATGTAAAAGGGTGCTGCGTTTGGAAACAATGTGATATTTTAAAAATTTCAGGTGGATACATTTTATAGCAAATAACATAACGTTTTGTTAACATAACAGGTAGCTTAAATTGGTAAGGAAAAAATAGAAGTGTTTGCAAGATTTGGCTTCTCCGAACAACCTTTAATGAACGTTACAATTACGTCGTAAAGTAATGTTTTGCTTATCCCAAATACAGGTTGGTGTCCTGTGAGTGGTATCTCTGATTCCTCTTTAGCCTAAGAAAGTGCATATTTATTAATAGTTATAAAAAAATTAAAGATAAATAAAATATTTTAATTAAGTTTAAAATGTTTAAAATTACATATTTATAGTTTATCTGAAAGCCAGTCTATATAATCGGCAACCCTCGTATAGATTGTTGGGGATGTCGCATTTCCACATCCACCAGGGCCAGTTGAAGTAATTCCATAGGTAACTCCATCAATAACTAGTGGACTACCTGAATCTCCCTGAAATAAAACAACCATGAATAAATTTTTCAAATAGTAAAGACAGTTTAAATAATGTTCTCTACACCTATATGGATATTCTACAAAACGAAAAAGTAGGTTTAACTGAAGGTATATATTTCATATCCATTCTCCTAGTTAAAACACTGCACGGATATGAAATCCACCAATCACAGTTCTTATTTGGTAACCAAGCTATTTTTTTTTATTTTAAATGATTGATAATTATGTCAAACTAATTATTAGTGTACTCTTTAGTTATTAAAAATAATTATAATTAAAAATGAGTGATTGTTGAGAATCGATAAATAATATCATTATACAAGACATTCGTCTATATTTACAAAAAATAATAAATTTTAATAAAACTATATTTATCAATTTAATTATGCGTACTGAAACTAAATAGATAGGTGTGTTTTGATAGAGCTGAGTTGCCATACGAAAAGTTAGGATTGAAGTTTATTTTATAGGTAAATAAAAGTCATAAATTATTTTAAAATTAGTTATTCTATCTAAAGAACCTAAATTAACTTTTAAAATTTGTAGAATTTCGTTAATGGGTCGTATAAAAAATATACTGTACAACTCGAGTGAATTGCCCGTATCACCTCTTGTTGAACACACTACTATTTACATTCAACAATGTATAAAAAACTCGAAGTCTGCCCTCCACTATTTTATTGTAAAAAATGCTTTCTTAAATAGCGCGCATTCAACTTTAGGGTCATCATTAGATTTTTGGTACCCTTATTTTGTTACACTTATAATTTCTACGATTAAAAATAAAAATGCTTTTGGACAATCAATCAAAAATTTAGTCCAATTCATGTTCCCAGAGTGTAATGCGAATACCGAATGACTGAAACGCGATTAAAGCCGCGCGGTCGTAAGTCAAGAAATTAGGAAAAATTAAAAGTTGTCGTGGATCACTGATATTTTGCAGGTATAGTTAAATAAATTCTCTGATGTACATATCCGAATTTAAATCGAACTTTTTTTTCAAAAATTGGTACTTTTACTGTTAGGTATTTTCCTATTACATATAAGAACATATTACTATGGTGGTATACGTTAATTAGCACTTCCTGTGGACAGTGTTTTACATTTTTTTTGGACAAAAAGAATACCACAAATAGCACTTCCTGCGAACTTGGTATTAAAATGTTTTATGCCAAAAAGGCAATATCAAATTTTCTTAAAAATTGTAAAAACGGAAATACTTTTTACAAGCAAAAGTTTTCCATTTCACCTTTTGTTTAAAATACTGTATTCCATTTTTTATAAATAGCAAAGCCAGTTGACATACGATTCAATTAAAATTCGTTTTATTAATGCAGTATTTAAATTAAAAATACTTAAAATTATTGAGAAAGTGTCAGAGGCTAAAACTCTGGGTTTCAATGCAAAGAGATTTATGGTATCATTTAGAAGCACTATATATTCTAGAACTTGTCATAATATGACAGCATATCTCAATACTCTATAATTTTTGTTTAATATACTTAAAATTATTGAAAAGTGCTAGAGGCTGGAACCAGTGCCAGATTTATATTTTTTATGAGTGTAGGCCACTTTATTTGCCCCGCCCCATGTACTTTTCTAAAATAATAATTGTTCATTTGTGGTGAGGAATACACTAAAGGTAAATAAACGAATGAAATAGTCATTAACAAAGAGCGTAAAAAGAAACAAGAATTTCAATTTTTTTATGGGACTTTTTAATGGTAAAATCATCTATAATATCATCATAGTAGAAAAGAGCTAAAGAATTTTTTTTGAGACAATGAAGACCTTTGATAATTTTTTACTCTTTTTAAACAGGAAAAACTTTCCAAAAAATTTGTAGCCGAAATGAAAAGGTGCAATGTGGAGAGAGTTATATCCAAGTTAGGGTAAACATTAGACAGACTGATTCCTTATAAATGTTGAGAAAGTAATGAGTTTGATCCAGGCTTCACTGCACACTCTGCAGTTTTATTAGAGGAAATGTGACTGTGAAAATGCACACATTCTTGAACCAAATCGTCGTAATACAGATAAAATAGGTACAATAACAGTAAGTACCTAGGATTGATAATTTTCGATAGGAATGAGTTTCTATAGGGCTTTAACGTATTAGTATAAAAAACCATGAGAAAACCAGTGAACTTGTTTCACTTTTATCCTCTGAAATCGAGTGAGCGTCCTATAAAATCTGCCGCCCCTAGGACGCTGCAGCCCCTAGGCCGCGGCCTATATGGCCTATTGACAAATCCAGGACTGGCTGGAACTCTTCAATGTAGAGAGAGTCAAGTTATTATTTAGAAGTATTATAATTTATAATTATTATGTGTTTTAGAAGTTGTCATAATATGACAGCATTTTACTATTGAATTATCAAATTATTTATATGTATGATTATTTATAAAACATTTTAAAAGGGGCAGAGCTATAAATAAAATAATTTAGCTATTCGTAAACTATCAAGTTACCGTCAGATTTTTTAAATTTTATTTTATTTATTGCTATCTTCTGGTCGTTAGCATCATAATATTATCATTAGTTTGAATAACTTTTGTGGCATACAATTTTGATCTTAAGCCCACATAATCTGTCATTGGTGTACCTTTGTTTTCATCTTTCATTAAACCTATCACTTTTTTATTTACAGGGGGGATTCCGTAAATGTTTGGTTGGGGATAGTCAGAAGTATCGAAGTATTGGAAAGAGTCTCTCTTCATTACAATGTAAGGGTCTTGACTGTTAATTTCATATATTAGCGAATCAGTGTCAGTATAAAGAACATAACAATCATCAAACACTGACGACATATACCCATAGTGAAAGTTATATAAAGTAGTTTTTGCTAAATCTAGAATTGACTGTCCTACGTAAATTGGTTTATTTAAATATACTTGGAGCCTTCTTAACTCAACAGCTACCAAATTTTCATTAAATATAGTACAGTTTTTGAACTCAGGTTTGCTAGTGTATGCCTCTGCACCACATATATTCCACTCCATTGTTGAAGTAATTTTACGCTAAAATACTTT
Organism: Psylliodes chrysocephalus; assembly: GCA_927349885.1. Classification (NCBI taxonomy): domain Eukaryota; kingdom Metazoa; phylum Arthropoda; class Insecta; order Coleoptera; family Chrysomelidae; genus Psylliodes; species Psylliodes chrysocephalus. The sequence continues at coordinate 25,566,785 of OV651817.1, forward strand.
CTAGAATTTTCTAAGGATTTTCCGAAGATCGCGTTGATCATAAGTTTAAATAAGTTTTTCTCAAACTCATTCACAGCTGCTTTTCTTAAATTAGTGTTAAGGTCAATATAAGACTTAAGCCAAGGACTCTAAATTTCAACACAGGATTAATATGTTCTGGACAGAAAGGGATATCTTTATTGCGGTCATGCATATGTTGTGGGTACTCGAGATCGACCTCAAGTAACACCCCTTTGTCGCATCGTCAGGGATAGACATTACATCAGTATTTGTATTTATCCATTGGAACTCTCCATAAGGTAGATATTGAGACATCGCCCACCCATACTGATTGTTTACATCAAAGTACATCAAGTAATTAGATGGTTTTGTGGAATCATAATTACTCATATATTTATTATTAGCGTGAGCTCGTTTTTTGCAGCATACCTGACTAAGTCCACCTCTGATACCTTTCTCCACAAAAAAGAACATATCAGGATCAGTAAGCAGCTTCGGCTCCTGCTTGGTATACTTCAACATCGCATCCCACGTGAATCCAGGTAAAGTGTAATAATGTGCAGGATCGAGTTTATATGTTTTTAAACAAGTAGTTCTAAACTGCTCAAATATGTCTGCTAGAAAAAGAATATCAGTCTTCATATATAAGTCAACGTATTGACCAAGAATCTTTGCATCCAAACGTTAAGTTTTGTGGATGTCGATAGATTTAAAATTTGTGTATTTTCGAGTTTAATAAGAAATATTTTACCTTTTTCTACTTTAGATTCTTATTTGACACTCTAGTTTTTAAAAATATTCATAAATATGGTGGTATATCTTGAGGTGGGTGTATAAGTTATTATTTAGTCGAATAAAATATCAAAAAAGTTGTTACGGTTTGAGGATGTCGATAGATTTAAAATTTGTGTATTTTCGAGTTTAATAAGAAATATTTTACCTTTTTCTACTTTAGATCCATATTTGACACTCTAGTTTATAAAAATATTCATAAATATGGTGGTATATCTTGAGGGGGGGGTATAAGTTATTATTTAGTCGAATAAAATACCAAAAAGTTGTTAAGTTTTGAGGATGTCGATAGATTTAAAATTTGTGTATTTTCGAGTTTAATAAGAAATATTTTACCTTTTTCTACTTTAGATTCTTATTTGACACTCTAGTTTTTAAAAATATTCATAATTATGGTGGTATATCTTGAGGTGGGGGTATAAGTTATTATTTTATTGGAAAAAATACCAAAAAAGTTGATAGGTTTTGAGGATGTCGATAGAATTAAAATTTGGGTATTTTCTTAAAATTATTTATATTTTCAAAAAATTTAAAAACAAATTTATTTTGTTTCAGATTTTCTTTACAATCCACGACACATACGTAACTTTAATAAATAAAGGTTCTTGCTACTATCATTCAATAAAATACTGTAAGAAAGTGAATGCGCATGCGTACTAAATGAAGTATAAAGACACTTTTGTTGATCTCTCTTCTCATTCTGTTTATGATTATTGTGTCGTGTATTATTATGTCAGTTTTTGTAGGTTTGGTTCGCTACATCGGTAGTTTCCTCGGTCTGCTATCTACGAGGTATGATGAGGCTGTAGCTCAAAAAGCACTACGAGAGTGTCAAAAAGGAATAAAACTACTGATCTGTATTATTTTACTGGATAGGATATAGCCCCCTAAAAAACGTTCCGAAAAATTGGCCGATTTGGGCAAATAATATGGCGGACCGGATGTTATTTAACGTAACCTCTATTTCCATTTGTCATCACATTTGTCATTTAATTGTGTCAACAAGCTACGATGAGATGTTTTTATTGTAGAAAACAAAGTAAAAAGCGTATGAAATAAACAATAAACGTTCATTCCTGAAGACACAATATGCTTCACGTTTCCATTTTTATATTTTCTTTCATAAAAAATCAAATCATGGGTGAAATTTCCCAAAGGACATCGCCCGCAAAAGGAATAGAAGAAGAATAAGAAGAAAAACTAATCAAATTATAGGTTAGGTATGTCAAATTATCCCAAATTTCAGTTCTGTGAACCCACCATAATTTGCCCAAACCGGCCAGCATTGTTGCACTTCCGGTCTCCTTGGTGGAACGATTTTACAAATAAATTATGCATTGAAAAATGCCAAAACGCTAGGTTAAAAACAGCATTTGGGAGCTTGCCTCAGAAACATTAAAACTTATCGTAATCTGGTAAAAGCGATGGTGAAAAAGGGGGGGCGGGGCTTGAGTCTAGAAATGAAACTGCAAGGGATCGTGTTCGTTGGGACGATTCTGATACAGCATTTAACAGTCGCATCCTGACGGGAGTAATCTTCAATTTAAAACATAAGGATCCCAAAGCTTTCCTAATTGATGCTAAGGCGCTTTTTAAGATACGCATTCAGAATGCTTTAAAAAGAGATGCTGCTGTTAAGGTTAACACAACGTTTGGTGGTGAGTCTCAGATTGTAAAGGGAGATGTGTACTTAATGAGTACAAGTACTTTACTACCTCAAATTCTCTAATCTATAGAGACACCAATCTTGATAATTGGTTTGATAAAAATGTTGTTCATCCCATTTTAACTGAACTTGAGAAATTTCAAGAACGTGATAGTAGATGGGCTTTAAAACAAGTTGTGAACTTAGGTGTAAATATAAACAAGTTTACCCCTCGACTAGGATCATCGTATATTGATTTACCTCCACAAATTAAACGAAAAAAAGCGTGTAGTAATATTTAAAATGATGATCAAGCTTGCTTCGCTTGGTCTGTTATGGCTGCCTTATATCCAGTAATCAAAGACTCACAGCGTATATCTATGTATCCGCACTACTCAACTGTTCTTAAATTAAAAGGTATTCAATTTCCTTGACCATGAAACAAATTCCAAATTTCGAAAAACAAAGCAATATTTCCATAAATGTGTACATTTTACAAAAACAGAAAAATTCGTTTATTACTCTTTCTACATACCTTACTAAAGATAAAAAAGATCAGCATGTAAACCTTTTGCTTACTCAAGATAAGTATTATGAAGAGGGGGAAGAAGGGGATATACAGTATCACTTTGTATGGATTAAAAATCTTTCTCGTCTTCTTTCCAAACAGTTAAGTAAGGACGAGCATGCAAAATACTTATGTGATCGTTGTCTTCATTATTTCCGTTCTGAATCAAAGTTAAACAAACATACTGAAGATTGCGAAAAATTAAACGCAACTGCTATTAAAATGCCCGAACCTGGAAAAAATATTCTTAAGTTTAAGAACTTTAAAAATAAGGAGAAAACCCCATTTATTGTATATGCAGATATTGAAAGTGTTCTTAAACCAACGCATGATCCTAAAAAAATCCCAACAGCATATTCCAGCCGCTGTTGGTTATTATCTTAAGTGCTCCTACGATAACTCTATTTCCTTTTATCGGTTATACCAAGATGTAGATTGTATGCAATGGTTCACTGATGAGACGGCACAAGTTGCTGAAGATATGGTAACTGTCTTTTGGTGTCCTTATGATATCCACATGACTCCTTCTCAAAAAGCAAAATTCAGAAAAGCAACTCATTGTCACATATGTGAGCAACCATTCACGTCTGAAGATAAGAAGGTACGCGACCATTTTCACCTTATCCCTGAATTTAACTTAAGAAGCGCCGCCCATGAGGAATGTAACATAAATTATCAAGATAGTCACACAGTTCCAGTCGTCTTTCATAATTTAAGTGGTTATGATGTTCATTTCATTATTACCGATATTGCAAACAGAATGAATGGGTCCATTGATCTACTACCCATCACCAAGGAAAAGTATATCTCCTTTGCCAAACATATTGAAGATTATCGTAATTAATTCCGTTTTATAGATAGTTTTCGGTTCATGAATTCTCTTTAAGTACATTAGCTTCATATATGACACATTTTCCTAATTTAAAGTCGCAGTTCCCCGAGTTGCCTCAAGAACAGTTTAATTTATTAACAAAGAAAGGCGTGATGCCTTATAATTATATCGACTTATTCGCACGTTTTAATGAAACTTACTTACCTTCAATCAAATCATTTTACAACAAGTTGGAAGATAAGCCCTGCTCTAGCCGTCTTTATCATCAAGCACAACATGTCTGGAATACGTTTGGATGCAAAGATCTTGGTCAATACGTTGACTTATATATGAAGACTGATATTCTTCTTCTAGCAGACATATTTGAGCAGTTTAGAACTACTTGTTTAAAAACATATAAACTCGATCCTGCACATTATTACACTTTACCTGGATTTACGTGGGATGCGATGTTAAAGTATACCAAGCAGGAGCTGGAGCTGCTTACTGATCCTGATATGTTCTTGTTTGTGGAGAAAGGTATCAGAGGTGGACTTAGAAATGCTGCAAAAAACGAGCTCACGCTAATAATAAATATATGAGTAATTATGATTCCACAAAACCATCTAATTACTTGATGTACTTTGATGTAAACAATCAGTATGGGTGGGCGATGTATCAATATCTACCTTATGGAGAGTTCCAATGGATAAATAGAAATACTGATGTAATGTCTATCCCTGACGATGCGACAGAGGGGTGTATACTTGAGGTCGATCTCGAGTACCCACAACATATGCATGACCGCCATAAAGATATCCCTTTCTGTGCAGAACATATGAATCCTAAAACTGGTAAACCTCCGAAGACTGTTAAGGAGCTTACTAAGTTAATGGCTATTTTAAACGATAAGGAAAAATATGTAATTCATTATCGAGCTCTAAAGCAAGCAATAGAACATGGATTAATTGTCACAAAAATTCATCGTGTGTTGAAATTTAGACAGAGTCCTTGGCTAAAGTCTTATATTGACCTTAACACTAATTTAAGAAAAGCAGCTGTGAATGAGTTTGAGAAAAACTTATTTAAACTTATGATCAACGCGATCTTCGGAAAATCGTTAGAAAATTCTAGAAAGTATCTTAGCGTAAAATTTCTTCAACAATGGAGTGGAAGATATGGTGCAGAGGCATACATTAGCAAACCTGAGTTTAAAAACTGTACTATTTTTAATGAAAATTTGGTAGCTGTTGAGTTAAGAAGGCTCCAAGTATATTTAAATAAACCAATTTACGTAGGACAGTCAATTCTAGATTTAGCAAAAATTACTTTATATAACTTTCACTATGGGTATATGTCGTCAGTGTTTGATGATTGTTCTGTTCTTTATACTGACACTGATTCGCTAATATATGAAATTAATAATCAAGACCCTTACATTGTAATGAAGAGAGACTTTTTCCAATACTTCGATACTTCTGACTATCCCCATTCAAACATTTACGGAATCCCCCCTGTAAATAAAAAAGTGATAGGTTTAGTGAAAGATGAAAGCAAAGGTACACCAATGACAGATTATGTGGGCTTAAGATCAAAATTGTATGCCACCAAAGTTATTCAAACTAATGATAATATTATGAAAAGAATAAAGGAGCTTGAGAAGAAGGGGTATGATAAGAGTGAAATTGAAGAAATTATTAGAAATTCGGGCATAACAAAGAAGGCTAAGGGGGTCAAGTCATCTGTGGTTAAATGTGTCATAACCTTTAATGATTACATATAGTGTTTAGAGAATTGTACGTCGAAGACAATAAACCAAAATCTAATACGTTCTGATAAGCACCGAGTGTATTCAATTACTCTACAAAAAGTAGGTTTAAGTTCTCATGATGATAAATAAATTCAAATAGATGGAACATATAATACGTTGCCGTGGGGTCATTATTTAATTAATGAAGATGATCTTATAGATGGAACATTTGGTAAGTTTTAATATATGTAAAAATTTTAAATAACCTTTTGAATCTTCCCAATAAATGCATTTTGTAAATAATTAGTAATAAAGTGGTTAGGTATTCATTTCTAAAAGAGACATTAAAAAGATCTCATGTTACCGTGGTAAAAAAGAATTCTCTAGAGAGGTAAACAAAAAAGAGCCATTTAAAAAATATTCTATATATTAAAAGAGCCATATAAATATCAATCTAGATAAGTAAAAAGATGCCAATTCCCATCGGTACCCTAGTTACCATCTAGAGCCGATGAGGTAAAAAGAGCCATTTAAAAGGATCGATAGCAATTATCAAAAGAGCCATTATACCAATTTAGATAGATAAAAGATGCCAATTCCCATCGGTACCCTAGTCGCAATCTAGAGCCGATGAGGTAAAAAAGAGCCATTTAAAAAAGATCGGTAGCAATTATCAAAAGAGCCATTATATCAATTTAGATAGATAAAAGATGCCAATTCCCATCGGTACCCTAGTCACAATCTAGAGCCGATGAGGTTTAAAAAAGAGCAATTTAAAAAAAGATTATATATATCGTAAGAGCCATTTAAAAAGATCGGTAGCAATTATCAAAAGAGCCATTATATCAATTTAGATAGATAAAAGATACCAATTCCCATCGGTACCCTAGTCACATTCTAGAGCCGATGAGGTTTACAAAAAGAGCCATTAAAAAAAGATTCTATATACCAAAAGAGCCATATAAAAATATATCAATCTAGATCGATAAAAGATATGATTACTAAACTACTTTATTGCAAGTGGATTAGGCCTCCTGGGGATACCACTCAAAAATAAAACGTGCCATAGTTCTATCTCCTTGTATTGGTAAATATTAGTCTAATGTTAACCAATATATAAGATGGTGGGGAAATGAACTGCATAAATTCTTTTCAGGTAACATTTAAATTTAAAGAATAATAGGCATCTAGAGTGTTTCATTCAGGAAGGTGATTTACGATCCAATTGAATCTATATATGTATATATAAGTCCTGATAATTACCACGTATGTATTGGACTTGCTAAGATTTTAATTAACCTTCATTCTAAAAATACACATCGCTTCAGTTTTCCGATTATTTTTTAATGCATCTACTACACATATTTGAATTATCCTCGCTCCTTCTTATATACTTATTCCTGCTATTGCGCGTGACCTTGATTTAGACAAAAAATGATATTTTGAACCTTGGCGATTTCCCATGTTAATTTACATAAGGATTGCGCTAGAAGTATATAAAATAGTAGATGAAATATTATAGCTTAATGGCAATTTTTATTACAAGTCGTGAATATTTATTTCGGATCAAGTTCGTAAGTGTTGCCTTTAAAACTAAATTTAGTGATATTTATTAAATAATCGAAGAAAGAAATTGTGCGAATAATGTGACAATATTTAAATACATGTAACAGTTCCTCTTTAAAGCGTAACATACAACTAATTAGGTCCGTCCCTGGATTGCCGTTAAACGTGTTTTTATACGATTCCCTTTGTTTTGCCGAAAGAGAAAAAATATCTTTACCTCCAATTATACTAACCTTATAACTATGAATATTGTTACTTATGATTCAAAACTGACTCTTGACGACAAAAAAAATACTACAAACTGTAGAGAACATTTAACACACATACCACTGCTATTACTCAGGCCACTTATATTTTAACTACCAATTCATTCGGATCAAAGCGCTCGCGAATTGAAAGCAGTGCACTCCGTGATCTTCAATAACAAGAGATGCATCTTTCCAGAAAGCTCTAAAGCAGTGGTTCCTAACAGTTTCGTAATAAGGAAACATTTGACCTCCACTTTGTCTTGAAATGGTAACAAACAACTTATAATAGGGTTAAAATTAAAAAAAAAATGGGTTAAGTGCTAGTGCAATTTTTGTAACTGCAAGCTTGTATCCAGGTTTGGGTAATTGACTGGCAGACCATTTGAGCGAGACCCAATTGACCAACAGGCCAATTGACCGATAGGTAAATTTAATGGCAGTTTAATTAGCCTTTTTCCTGGGAAGATTTAAAAAAGATCCGCTAGGGGCAGCACCGGTAGGGGGTACATATGTTTTGAATTCTCTATTGACAACAACGTCAAACGTATAGATTTATAATGGAATTAACGGAAGATGATGTACCTGAAGCGAAATTGAAATTTGCAAAAGTGCAAGATCATGTTGTCCGGGACTTAAAACGATGGCTTGCATGTCGTTGGTTTATACATTTTCACGTAGTCATTGTAATGTTGAGAATTTAATAATTTTAATTAAACTATGTTGTTTTTTAATATATGTAATAATTGAGGAATACATTGCAAATGGTAATGATAAAAAAATTTTCATTGGAATTGATGGTGGTAAACGTCTAACGAATAAACAACAACGCATTAAATTACTCAATCTAACTCTACCAAGTTCAACATCCTGCACTTTTCCTACTACAAACTGGGCAAATTTTCCATCCCAAGCTATCCCTCGTTCTTTTTGCTATGGTGTGATGTATTGTATAAACAATTAAAATGAGTTGAAGTTTATTATTTACGAAAATCGAAGAACAAATCCGTAAATGTACTTAACAGTTACAGATTTGTTACTATCTATCTCTAAATTTCAGTGTAACACCGGAACCACCTGGGTAGCTATTCACTAAGTCATGGGAGCGCTCCCATGGGAGTGTTCCCATATATTTTGCTCTCTTACTCTTAGGTGGGTATATCGTGCTTACTCCGACCTAACTATGCATGTACCTGGGCTAAAAGTGAGTAAGCACGACTTAGTGAATAGCTATTCGCGATTCAAGCTAAGTGATACGCCCTCTGGAGGAAATTAGTAGAAGGTCCCTATAAGTAGGATGACGTTCAGTGTTGCCAGAAGAAGTAAAATTTCGTTACGTCGTCGGATTTTAGTTCTTGAAGAAATGGATAAGACCTTTTATTTAAGAATCAAAATTTGTGTCTAGTAATATGTAATCATACTTTTATTTAAGGATTTTTTTATAAAATCGATTTATTATATTGATTTTTTTTTAAATTTCAGTTCATTTATTAATTTTAGTTTTAAAATCAGTCAGAGACAAAATCAGTTCATCATTTGGCAACATCGGCGTTCGTGTTCATTGTTTACATTTTAATTTGTATCAATTACAATTAGTTTTTTGTTACTTTTTAGCTTTAAATTTTTGTTTATTTCTTATAGTATGTGATAGTATTTAAATTAAAAATGAAATCTGCGAGAAAGCCTCCAGCAAATTGCAATCTATATGGTGTTATTGTCAAAATCAAAACTCAAGTATTCATTATTTTTCAAGTGCAAGTCATAAAATTTTGTTTCTTACGATAAATGGGTATCTACAAATTCACAATATTGAAATTTTGCAAAACCTTGTTTAGAATCAAACTCCAATATGAGTTGTGACGGTTTTATTACCATTTACATGTATACAAAGTACTACACAATTCACTTCATGATACAAGAATAAGGATAGTAAGATTTTTAAAGAAGTTCATCAATAATAAACGTTTGGTACCTGATATGTCATTTAAACCACATAATAAAACATGTCCTGGGTTTAGTAAATACATATTTCTAGATGTTCTTGTAGCAACCAATAGGTCATATTTCCAACAAATTAGTTCATACTACACATGAAAAATATTACATTTTTAACGAAAGCACGAAAACTAAACTTGAATTAACACTAAATGAAACTCAAAAACACTATTATAATAAGAATATTATCTAAAAACAGTTAAAAAATCACAAATACAAAATCCCACAACACGTAAATAAACAAACATCCTACTTATACGTGACAAATGACAGGCGCGCGAAAATTAATTTGAATCGCGAATCCTGGAACTTTAGGCCCGTATTTATAAACACATCTCAGCCAAGTTCGACTCACCTGAGTCGTCCTTGAACGAAAATCGAAGTTCGGTTATATCAAGTGAATTTAGAGATGGGTACTAACAAATTCGTAAATGTACTTAACAGTTACAGATTTGCTACATTATATCTTGAAATGCCACTGTAAAACCGGAACCACCTGGAACTTTAGAGAAGTTGTAACCGAACTTCAATTTTCGTTCAAGGACAACCCACCCCAGGTCCGGCTCAGCTGAGTTCTGTTTATATATACGGGCCTGAGTAAAAAATAGGCCATATAATTTGTAAAACATAGAAAAATTAAATAATTTATAAAACTAATCAGCTACCCCATTCTCATTAGTCATTCGAAATTTTCTTGTAAAAATTCTAAGAAGAATCTCAAAATTAAAATAACTAGCAAAAAAGCGCAAGCGCAAACATATCAGTTCTCGATTTGGGCCAGAACCAAGGTTATTGTTCGAAAATGGTAATAAAACCATTTCCAAGAAAAACCGAAACACAGAACTTACAGGTTCGTAACTAGTTCTGGCGCAACCAAAACAGCGAATATCTACTGCTCATGCTCCAAAGATGCTGAAACAGTTACGAAAGTAAACCAAAACAAAGCTTGTGAATGTGAACGATTATGAGATTGCTGTTGTATTGCATACCTTTTTGAGTATCAGTTAATGAATTGTTAATAAAGAAAGAAATTTATTACAAATTTATTATAGAATACATTAAAAAGTGTAACTGAAAAAAATGAAACTCTGGTAGACGAGGTCCCGTAACTCGGTAGATGAATTTCTTAATCGGTATATCGGTAGAATAATTCCTAAATCGGTAAATCTACCGAAAATCGTTAGGGTTTGAAACACTGCATGGATATATCATTGCAATTACTATCGCATAGGCCATTCAGTAACTTCTTGTACAGTAAAGTTGCCAGTCAGAAAAATAATAATTGAATTCTTTTTTCAATTATACCAAGTAGGGTGTAATCTGTTTTTATTTGTTCTCGAACATCAACATAGTATTTCTTAACGATAGATTTTCAGTTTTAGGAGAAATTATTAGCATCAGTTTGGCTAATTCAAAGGTAGATTTTAGAAACGAACGCATTGAATTTATCTTAAAATATAAGGACGTTAATAAAGACGATACCCACGCCTTCTAATTTAAAAATTTCCTGATCATTGATCCTTAAGTTTTAGTTTATTGAGCTGTGTGAAAAATTTACTAAATAAGACAAATTTATTGGAAGTCTTTTAAGAGCAATTTTACATCCGACTTTAGTTTGTATAACTTTTGTGTGGAAAGGCAGCGTTTTGTGTTCAGAGTCCTTACTAGGACATCATTTTCTGAAACTTGTTTGTTGAGTCCGCTACTTTTAACAAAGTTGATTGCTTTTCTAGCTTCAATCTTCATTGTTTCAGCGGAACCTTCTGGGTGCATTTCGGTAGCGACTGATTGACTACGTTTGCATTTATTGAGGATGGATTTTTTTATTTTATTCCAATGCTTCCACGGATGACCAGTGGTCAGTGGACTACCGGTTAACATTCACTTTTAAAGAGTAAAATCTGTAAATACTAGGGTAGTGTTCTTCCGCGTTTTTTTGTTTCAAGTATCCTTTAGATCAGCCATACTCAACCGGCGGCCCGCGGGCCGCATGCGGCCCTCCAAGCTGTTCTGTGCGGCCCTCCAAGCTTTTTTGTGTGG